>DF239097.1:15932-79748 GCA_000507305.1 Breviolum minutum Mf 1.05b.01 | reverse complement strand
GGTTAACGGAGACAAGTAAAGTTTGGGTTTTTTGGTTAGGTAAGAAAATACGTAAACCGTTACTAAGTAGATATCGCCATAGTATCATAGTATTGTTATATAACATCTATGATACTATGGCATATCTACTTAGATATATTTGTTCTTTTTATTCTATACATGATTTGATATGTATGAATTTACAGTACATCAGTACAGTATTTTTCATTTATACATCATGCTATACTCCCAGGAAGTTTAACATAAACCCTGAAAATATACAATTTCAAAATGAAAGTAGTCTTCTAATCACCATTTTTCAGGGGCTATGTTAAACTCCGGGGGTGTATGAGTGCTGGTTTGAACAGTTTCTATTTATCCCCATAGTTTCAACTGGTCGCTCAACAACTAAATAGTGGTGGCTGGATTGTCTATAGGGAACGGTGGGGATATCAGGATTTGTATCGTGCGATGATTTGAAAAATCCCTCGCAAAAAGATACAAAAGGAATGTATTTTACAGTAAATTACATGTTTGTACAAACGAAATACCCAAGGCATCCCATCTGCTAATGTGTTGCAGACATGTTTTCTTGGAGGTCCAAATTGACATCTTCTCAATTTCGGTGTGATGTACCCTCTGGTAAACTAAAATAGCTGGCTGGAAAATGGAACCGGATTGAAGATGTATTTCCTATTGAAAAAATGGTGATATTCCAGCCAGCTATGTTAGTTTACCAGAGGGTAATCCCACTTGCTACTCCATGATTTCGAAAAAAAAAAGTGTGTCACCATTCGAAAACTCCATTCCCTTGGACCCTCCAAGCACGAAACATGAAAGTTTTCAACTCCAAAAACCATGGGTAACTGGGTGATTTGCGCAGCTTCGAAGCTGAGGAATGTGGTATGTAGCGCTATTCCCACTTTTGCCAAGTGGGTGGATAGCCTTGGTGGTCGTATGGGTGCAGCAGGTGCGGGCAGACCCCAAGATGTGCCGAGAGAAATGTTTGAATTGATGGTTAGGACCCATAGGACCCATAGGATCCATAGGATCCATGGGACTGGTATATTTACCTACATTTGGCTTACATGTATGGTAAATGTAGGTTAAATATACCAATAATATACCAGTCCCATGGATCCTATGGGCGATGCACCAGGATTCGATACATTGGATGGCTAATAAGAAGGGTTACAATCCACTTGCATTGGAGATCAATGGTTAGGATCAATGGTTTGGATCCATGGGTTGCAAACAACTTATAAAATGGGGTATATTGGGGTTGTAATGCACTAACCTTTACCTGTTATTTGTACTCAGGTAGACTAACCCTTTACTGAATTCCTGGGATATCAACCTAGTGCTAAGGATCACCGCGGGTGATTTGCTTCACAAAACACGGTGCCTTTTTTTTGGGGGGGGGGGGGTATGAGGGAAATTTCCAAAAGCCACCGTGCCGGTCAGGGGGATATGCTGGGGTGAAACGATGTGTGGAATACAGAACAGTACAAGATGGGCCCCAGATCCAGTTGTACATGGGGTTAAATACCACTATAAATGATCCTATAAATATTATAGATGGATGGGTAACTCCGATATACAAAATACGGCTAGGTGAAATGACTACTAGGGTGTCCATGGAAGTTAGTAACTGTAACTAGCTAGTAAGTTGGCTTATAACCCATTTAGGGGGCTTATAACCTATACTTGTATAGGGGTTATAATCCATTTACTAAGTACCATGGACATCCCAGTAGGGTGATGAATATGTTATATAGTGGTGAAACTACCTATAGTATAGGGGAATTATCTCGTGTATTCTTACACCTTTGTTTGTTCGCCACTTTAGGTCACGACCTCACCCTAGAAATGGTGGTCACGACGTATCCCGAAGGGTGCCTTGAGTTGGGATTTGCTGTTGGATTTTTCAGATTTAAAGATGTCCCGGGAAGGACGGAAGTGATCGGATCAAAGGTGATCAGATCAGTGTAAGTTATAACCTCAAGATACCATATACCCGATTTCGAAGTAGGTTATAACCCAATACCTAGAACCCAAATGACCCTTATTTTGATTGGAAAAGGTCTTGTTTTGGAGGGTTAACCTTCAAAAATAGGGGCCCCCGTTGGGTTCTAGGTATTTACTAACCATGTACTGATTTCCTGGGACATCCAAGTAGCTGCCTCAGATCACTGGCTGGAAGTTCACGGAAGTTTCATGAAGTTAGATGAAAGGAGCCAGTTCTTAATGATTGATCCCAACTTCAATCAGGGAAATCCTCTCATCTCAATTCACAGAGAATCCCACAGGATCCATGTATGGTATATGTACCCACATTTACCATAAAAATAAACGAAATGTAGGTAAATATATCATACATGGATCCTATGGGATTCACAGAGAATGGAAGTTTAACATGGAACAATCGAAAACCTGTGAAATACACCCCCGAAAACTAACATGTCCCCTGAAAAGGGACTATCTCAGTATAGGAAATACATCTTCCAACCATCGATTTTCAGGGGGACATGTTAGTTTTCCGGGGAGTAATCAGTCACAGAATTATATGTCCTAAGAATCTGGTATTTCCCCTATATTCCAATGACCTGGGTAGATGGGATTTTGAAACAAAATCAATCCTACAAATTTTCGAGAGGGGTCTGGATTCTTAGGGAATTGAATCTTTCATGAGTTGCTGCGGGTGCTGGGAGATAAGATTGTAGAAGCCAACTTTGTGACAGGTGATGATACCTTCTACTTTGCAGAAACTTGGATGTCTCAATCTAATGGGAATCTAATGGAACCCCCTTCAATGCCATCCCCCAAGAGATCATCAAGGGATTATTCACTACCATGGTCCCTTAATAAGGCCTGGTTAGAGGCCGGCCGGAAATTTCCTGGGGGGTGGCATTGCGGAGGGCCGCGGATTCCTATGATCATCACATCTTTGGGTCTTTGGATCCACTCGGCGTTGGTGATGTCAAGGTAGGAATGTCTGTGTTACACTATTGGAGGTTTAGGTAACAGAATGTAATTCCCAGTCAATTAGCCACTAAAAAAAAACAAGGTGAAAAAAAATCTTAAAGAAATGATGTCAGGGAAACCTCCTTAAAAAGTCTGACCTATTTACCAGCTGCTCAGCAACATATCTGTACCCATAGGATCCATGGGACTGGTATATTTACCTACATTTAACATACATTTGAGCCTTTCATGTAGGTAAATACACCAGTCCCATGGATCCTATGGGGTACACTTAGTAACCATTGATATTAAGGGGCGAAAAATCAGAACTGCTAGGATTTCACCTACTCTCGCCCCATCAAAACTTTGGAGATTCCACGGCAGCTAAAATTGACGAGTCAACCAGTCAACCCAAAAAAAGCAGGTCAGTTGGGTTCTAGTTCCAGGGCATGTAGTACTTGGATGTCCCAGGAAGTTAGTAAATGGTTAGTAAATGGGTTTTAACCCCAATATACCCCATTTATAAGTAGGTTATAACCCACTTACTAACCATTGATCCTAACTTCCAACGGGACATCTAAGTAGGTACCACCCTAAGGCTCCCATGGAATGTCGGCCGGGGTGTCAAGTTGCCACCCTGTTTGAAGCCCTGAAATCGGGGTGTCATGAACGGAGGGTCGTTTGTGTTTCCATAGGAGGGGTCAGACAGGATTCTTAGGGCAGTTTATAAACGGAACTTGGGGCCTTCTCTGGGGGGTATTTCACCCTCGAAATCAGTGGGTTTTCCATGGCCTACCTTGTACAAAACAAACAGACTGTCAAAAATTCTACCCTCCAGGGAACTAACATATCCCCCCAAAAAATGGCATTTTGAAGATGATTTTCCTTTTCCCCAGGTGGGATATGTTAGTTTCCTGGAGGGTATATCTCTTTTGGTTTATTCTTGTTTCAAGAATTGAAATTTGATCCATTTTGGTTGGGAAGAATGATTTTTTCAATTCATACTCATCCAGTCAAATCATAGCGACCTCACATGAGTTTTTCACCCCAAATGGTGGTAAAGTTTAGTAAGGGAGATCCCCTTATTTCGGGAAAATCCAGGTTGATGAAATATTGTTCCATTTGGCCAGACGGAATAGTTACCATACATTGATCCCATAAAATTCAACCATTCATGGATCGGTAAATATACCTTTTCGTCCCATGGGATCCGGGATGTAAGATGTAACCTGTACTTTGGCCAGATACACATAGAATCCCATAGATGATGCTTTTCTCGCCTAGCCAGCCTTAACGTCTTTTTTTTCAGGACATGACCTTGATACCCGAGTCCTTGCAGACAACAAGCAACATCGAGGAGGACGAGGGGAACAACGGCACCAATGCGACCAAAGTACCCCTAAGGCGGTCGGCGGTTGGGTCCCAACCGGGGTGGTGACGATCCGGTGGTGGAATTTTTTCACCCCGAAGCCTGGGGGAGATGATGCAACTTGACGAGGGCATATTTTTTTGTTCAAATGGGTGGTTCAAAAACCACCAACTAGGTTGGTTACGTGGAGTTCATGTGGATGTTTCCTTAAATGGTGGTACCCCAAATCATCCATTTTAATAGGGTTTTCCATATACCATCACAAGATTTGTATATTTACCGACTGAGTGACACGCCATAAATAAACAAGCACCAGGACCATGGATCCAATGGTCAGGATATCTGGGTTCGGGTTTGTGCAATTTTCTTGTTGACCTGAATGGTCTTTCCTCAAACTTGGCTCCAAACTTCAACGGCTGCAAACATGCTAGCAGTTCATTCTTATAGGATCCTTGGGACTGGTATATTTACCTACATTTACCATACATTTGAGCGAAATGTAGGTAAATATACCAGTTGCATGGATCCTATAAGATTGAAAAACCTGGAGAAACGTCATTCGACAGGTATACCTTGAAAATTGGTTTGCCAATTTCAACCGACCTCGTCAGAGTCAAGTTGCATGTGAATGATGTCTTGAATCTTTGGCGGCTGAAGAAGATCTCTAAATTTCAATCTGAGGGGTTTCGCAAGACATGGCTAGGTGGTGATTTCAAAAAATTGTTATTTTCACCCCTATTTGGGAAGATTCCCATGTTGACTAATATTTTTCAACTGGGCTGAAACCACCAACTAGATGGGCGTATTTCAAGGTGGTGCGAAACCATACCCAAGGGATACTGGCTCATCACCAACTTTGCTTTTTTAATGTTACTTGTTGGGTCGGGAATTGCCAACCTTGATATACTACGTAATCCAAGGAATCGTTTTTTTTGACCTGAAGTTTGGTCTTTCATGCTGATAGTGGGGTTGCAAAGTTGTATATATGTAGCTCACTAAAAGATCTATAATCTATGATAAAAAGCAATCCTTCACGGAACAAAGTTTTGCCTACCTGGCCATTCTTTGTGCCCTTTTTGCGATGGTGATGTGACCCTTTCAAAGATTAAGTGACCTCCAACTAGTGGGTAAAAAGGTCACTGTGAATCACCTGGTATGCTTAAGTTTTATTTGCTACTGCAACTGCGAAATCGCATCCCAAATGCATGTCTTAGATGTATCCTGTATCCTCATTACAAAAACCAACCTGGTTGGTTAACCAACCAACCTGGTTGATCTGTTTGTTTGGTGACTTGATCCTTGAACCATGCAATTCTGGCCACCTTTTTGGGATGAGTGAGTGAGTGAGTTCACGTGACCCGAACTCAAAGGTTGACACCTCCAACGTTTGGGGATAAGAAAGGTCACAAATTGAGTCGTCCATTGAATCACCCACTACTGTTGGTGGAAGAAATCGGGCACCACCTGGGATGTATGAAACCCTGTAAATAATAGGATATTTACCATATCAACTGGTGCAGGATTTCTTCCATCAACAGTAGGATGTCCTGTTGGAAGATAGGATCAATGTTTTGTGAATGGGGTATACCCTATCTATAAAGGGGGTATATTGAGGTTAAAACCCACTGATCCTAACCTTTTTATTGGCTCACTTCCTGGGACATCCTAGCAGACTAAATTAAGAATCACCATTTTATGGAAGTTGAATGTCTTAAAAAATAGGTAATTTATATCGTGACCCCTGGATTGCCCTCCCAAAACAACCACTCNCACTGATCCTAACCTTTTTATTGGCTCACTTCCTGGGACATCCTAGCAGACTAAATTAAGAATCACCATTTTATGGAAGTTGAATGTCTTGTTGGTGGTTTCAAATATTTTTTATTTTCACCCCTACTTGGGGAAGTGATCCAATTTGACTCATATTTTTCAAAGGGGTTGAAAACACCAACTAGATATTATGTTCTTTCACCATCATTATGGAAATCTAAGGGTTGAATCCAAATTTTGGATGTTCATCGGAACCTGAAAATTCCTATCCCATATAGGATTCATGAGACTGGTATATTTACCTACTACATGAAACCCATAAAAATCAACCATTCATGGATGGTGAATATACCGTCCGATGGATACATTTAGACAACATTTACCATGAAAATTTGTTCGCCAAATCACGTAGTTACATATACCGGAATCGATCCATGGATCGATCTTAACGGGGCATTCTTTGGTGTCTTTAACGGGCTGTTGTTACCTACATTTTACCTACGTTTTTTTCAAAATTTACCATAAATTGAAGCCAAATCATGTAGGTAAATATACCGGAAACGTCCCTGTAGGATCCTGTTGTTACCTCGGTGAAACCAACCCCGAGGAAATGTATCATCAATTGGTTGGGGGAGTTGACCTCCGCCACAGCAGTGACTTTGGTTGGGAGGAAAGCTTCGATGGGCGACTCAAAACGGGCGACTCATGTTGGTGGTGGAAATGACCATTTCCCAAAGAATTTCCCATGTAATGTATGGTATATCCACCAACATCTAGGTGGAAAGATACGTTGGTGAATTATTGTTCCATTTGGCCAGATGTATGGTATGTCCACCAACATGGAATTGGTTGATTTTCATGGTACATGTAGGTAAATATACCAGTCCCATGGATTGTTTGGGTTTGGGATATCGATTCATTCAAAATTTATGGAGTCATATCTTAAAACCCCTTCCCTCTGTAATAGCCCCCATGGATTTTCTACATGTTTTTGAATGGGGATTCCTAGAAATCTTGCTTTGGCTTGGGAAAAAAATGGAACCCTAAAGACTACTAGGCGGTGGTTTCAAATATTTTTTATTTTCACCCCTAGTTGGGGAAGGTTTCCAATTTGACTGATATTTTTCAAATGGGTTGAAACCACCAACTAGACTAGGTTGGCTATCAATTGGAAGATGAATCAAATCTTTACTTTAGAAATGGTTGGATATTACCAAACATCCGTTAAGACATGGTTATTGTTTGGAGTTCCAGGACCATGTCAAATGAATTATTCCTAGGAATCCAAGTACGTCCTAAGGGATTACACCTAGAATCTTAGTCTGGGGATGGGATTGGGTTCCTCAATCCTATGCTAGGAATGGGTTTGGATTCTTAAGGTATGTCAAACCAGTTGGGAAACACTACTTCATTACGCTCCTGACATTTTCATATAGATGTTGTTCCTCAAATAGCGATTTTTGCAAGGAATGCTGATGGTTTATGCCAAGAATTCCATCAACATTTGTTTAGCATTCATTAGTGAAATTTTCATAGAATGAACAAAAACAGACATGTGTTTATTCGCTGAATTTGGACCAATAGGAACCACTGAGAGCAAAGACTCACTGCTGAAGCTTGTTGTTGACAGAGCTGTGAATTGATCATTCATGGAGCGGCAATTTATAGCGACCTCAGTGACCTCAGTGGTTTAGTAAGGGAATCCACCCAAAATGACCGTGATTTCAGGTTAACTGGGTGGTGGTTTCAATATGTTTTATTTTCACTCCTATTTGGGGAAGATTACCATTTTGAAAAATGGGTTGAAACCACCAACCAGTTAAGGATTTAAAATAGATTGCCCAGATTCATCAAAAGTGTCAGGTACCTAAAATGGCGGGAAAGCCAGGTACCCACCTATTGGACCGCTGTATAGGAAAACCTTACAAGGTACAGGATACCTCCATTTTTGGTACCTGAAGCTTTTGGTGATTCATGTCTTAAAATTCATCTTCGTTTCAGAAAATGACACATGTTCTTTAAAAAAACATTGGGATATTTCAGAATTCTTACAAGGTCGGCCCTAAAAACCAGTTGGAAGTAGGGTTATATCTCCACTTGTAGTAGGGGTGAAATAACCCCAGTTACCCAGCTATAAGTTATTCTGTTCGGCTATTTATATGGGCCCCATAACTCTGCATTTATGACGATTGGCCGGCTCGAAACGCCCACCGATTGTAGAGATCTCCTTAAGTTACCTTGTTGAGACCTCAGGTCTTCAAATTGATCACTGTGCTCTTCCCAGCCATGGAGCAGGACGACCGGCAGCCTTGGGGGTGTGGATTTTTTTTTGGGCGACATCTTTGATTTTTTTAACGGCTTGGAAAGTCAAAAAAACAACCAAATTGAAAAAGAAAAACATCTTACAAACGAGCTACGAATGGGATCCCGGAACTTATCTATATATATATATATAGGGTTTACATCACTCCAGTTATACCGTTATACCCATTTATTCCCGTTCATTTATATTTGTTATTTCACCCTTAGAAGGCCCACCTTGTAGTACTCAAACAAGAATTATGTCACTAAATCCGGATCTCGGGGTACCCCGGAAAACTAAGATGGATACTACGGTGTCCGGCAGAAAGTTAGTAAGTTGTTTTTTTTTACAACCTATAGCCTATAGGGGACTCATCCAACCTACTTATTATATAGGGTTTATAATCCATTTACTAAGTAGCATGGACATCCACATATACCATCACTATTATTTTCAGCACCTGCAGCACTGGAGATGAGATAGATGAGTTTCCTTTGGAAGAGCCGGAGCTGCTGTTCTTAGAGAACGTCGGCAGCATCCTGCACAAGAAGAAGGAAATGAGAGACATCATCATGTACATTGTGCAGGAGTGCAATAAGCGGAATTTGGTACTGCATTGGTCGATCGCTACGTTGTCCAACGTCGGTTTAGCGGCTGGACGAAGCCGAGTGTTTTTCTTGGCGCTCAAACAAGGTTGCGACTTGTGGAAGGACCGTGTTGACCTGCAACCACTGGCATCCTTTCTGCAGCCAAGCTGGAACGCGTGGAATGCCTCGCCTATGAGAACGTGGCTGAGCTGTGAGATGGCCCCGGGGTCTGACGTTTCGGTTTGGTGGGGGCTTTTTGGAGGGTGTGGACCTGCGGGGCAAAGCATTTTATAAACGAGTTACAAATGGGATGAAAGAACTCATATATACATATATATATATTTATATGTATATAATTAGGGTCCTTTCACTCCAGTTATACCCATTTATTTCATGTCATGCCCACCTTGTAGGACTCAAACAAAAATTCTGTCACCTAATCCGGATAAGCCACGAAAAACATCGAAAAACAGTCCCTTGGGTCATTCTTCTTCCAACGTCAGCTGAGTGATAGGAGACCTTCCGTCTTTTCTGGCACATGCCTTGGATTGGCCTTGGACATGCATCTGAATTGGATCCTTTGGTCACTTGGCGATTCCATTTTGAAACGACTTCCCGCTGTCGTGGGGCAGCCGATGTTTGAAACGCTACAAAGGTGGGCCCCGGAAAACAAGTTACAAGTTGCCGGACCATAACTCCACCGCGTTGGGGCAAAAAAGACCTAGTTACCTAGTTGTAATTCCATTTATAGGGGCCCCATGTCCCTCCATTTACTGGGTGGTGGTTTCAAATATTTTTTGTTTTCATCTCTATTTGGGGAAATGATCCAATCTGACTAATATTTTTCAGATGGGTTGAAACCACCAACTAGTTTACAACGATCGGCTCACGGCCTACCTTGTGGGCGCATGTATATATACCTTGGGTTGTCCCTGGGTGCCTCTCCCAGTAGTGACTTCTATTGTACAAAATCCCTTGCACCTTCAACTACTGACTATTAAGATGGGAGACAAATCACTCTCCCAGATGCTCAATGATACCGGCCTATTTACCAACAGTTATGTAGGTAGATATACCGTACATTGAGAATCTGGGTATATATGGCTGTCAAAATTCATCTATAAATGGGAAGGCTAAAAAAACATGATCCTATTCGCCTATATCTATTTGATGCTGACTTTGTTCAGACATCCTTCAAACACCAGTTGAGTTTGCTAGTTGTAGTTACACTCCCTGAAACTAACAGTTCACCGCCTGAAAATTGACCTTTGGCCCAGAAAGAAAAGGATCGCGTCCCAACCTGCATTTTTGCTGGGGGTATGTGAGTTTTTAGGAAGTGTACAGTTTGTTTACATCCAAAGTGAGTTTGCTGCATTTCCTCATGGCATCAATAGGTTCAATAGGTGCTCTGCCAGATTTTTTTCGTTGTTTGCTTGTTGGTTTTGTTTGTTCCTACCATGGGATGAAAATCAATTCTAAATCACCGTGTAGGGTAGGAATATGTTTTGCTACACACAGGCCAACACACGCACACACTCCAATCATCTTTACAGCAAATCTAAAATGAATCCAAAAAATACAGGTTGGTTCAGAGTGTTGATTTTCCTGTTCATTTGTTTTCTGGGTACTGTCCAAATCGACATAGTTTTCTGGGGAGTCTCTGTCCCGTAGGATCCATGGGATTGGTATATTTATCTACATTGATCATTGATCCCACAAACATCCACCATTCATCTATACCCTCGTCTTCCGGTTCCCTTATATATCTTATATATATATATGCACATATGGAATCAGAGGTCTAGTTTGATACCTGCTATATTGGCTTGCCTGGGAGCCAAAGGTTCCAAATATATAGGGAACTGGAGTGTATACATAGTATAGGTAAATATACGGTTCGTCCCATGGATCCTATGGGTTTGAACTTTTAAAGTCCACCGTGAAATCTCCTGTTTGAAGGGTTCGATGGGTCGTCTCGGACTGCGCGAATTCTGCTACCAGGTGAAAGAGACACTTGCCCCGTGAAGATGCTAACCTGCGCGGTCGAAAAAAAGTGGCTATTTTCCGGAATGAAAAAGCTTGTTTTGAGAAACAAAACAGCAATTCATGGTGAAGAAGAACTCAGGGAAACCCGTTATAAGGTCTATTTAAAGGGGTTATAACTCCATTTATGACTAGTAGGGGCTCACCTTGTAGATTTGGTATCATTCGGTGTATTATTGCTTTCGGATCATGATTTTGTTGGTGATTTTACTTTGGAAACCTGCGGCGAGATCACTAGTGTTATGAGAAAATATCTGTTCGGGTATAAATGCCCATTGTTTTCCATACGGTTTCTATACCGTCATTATAGGGATGTCCTATTAGGTGTGTGATGACTATCCACAATATAAGGAGAGCTGAGGAAGACTTGGAAAGTCACTTAGAAATCGATATATCCGATAGGATCCATGGGTCTGGTATATTTGCCTGCATGAATGGTTGATTTCTATCGTAAATGTGGGTAAATATGAGAAAATATAACATACATGAATCCTTTGGGTATTACCACCTTAACTTATACAACATTTGATTGTGCCTATTTTTGTTCCACTTCTTTGGCTCAGTCTCTTATGTTCTAAGTCTTTCTGGTGACGGGTTGAGGCAAAGGCCAAGCCAAGTGCTCGGCCGGACCGTCGCCAGTGTTCATATTTTGCATCGTCCCAGCGGTTGGAATCTGGTGAAGCCGCATCTCATCTTTGCGGCGTGCCTTCAGTGTTTCGTCGTGAAGCCAACAAAACACGGCCGTGAATGTTTCTTGGGCGTGAAACACAAGGCAGAATGTTGAAACTTTTACAAAACAAAATCAATTGACACCAAAGATTTGTTTGTTGGTGTTCTTAGCTTTGGTTTTTGTTGGTGTTCTTAGTTTCTTAGGTTTTTTGTTCTTTGTTCTTAGTGTTGGTGAAAAGAATTCTTCAACATGTTTTTACACTGGTTATTTGTGGTTGGGGGTTCATTAGGCTTTGTGGAAGGATTGTTGCAGGAGGATGAAGGATGGTCCAATGTTGGTTGATACATACTCCCTAAATCAATGGATTTTTCAGGATCTTGTAAAAGGCGGTAGGTAGGATAGAATCACCCAATTGGCAAACCTTGTATACCAATTGTATTTTGCCTTCTAGGGGGTTATATAATCCATACCACCTTTTACAAGAACCAGAATAGTTCATTGACACAATGCAGTTGCTGTTGCTGTTTTCAATGTGAGCTACTGCATTTACCCATGAGAGTTTTTCAGAAATTATCATCTCTCTTTATGGCTGGTCAACCTACCCCTCTAACGTACCCCTTCCCCCCCCAGAAATAAGGCCTCATTAATAATGGCGTATTACCCATCCGTTTCCCTTACCCATAGGATCCATGTATGGTATATTTACCTACATTTACCATAAAAATCAACCAAATGTAGGTATATATACGTACCATACATGGATCCTATGGGTTACGACCTTACTAAACCACTTATTTCTGGGGGAGGATACGGGATATGGAGGGATACGTTAGGCCCGGGGTGGTAGGTTGAGGTTGACCCAGCCATGATCCCTGCAAAGATGATCAATGGAGTTTCCTGGTTCCCTTAATAGGTGGGATCGGTAGCAATATAAGCACCCAATTGGCAATATACAAGTGGTATATAAGTGGTATATATATACTGCCAATTGGGGGATTATATATTTATATGGTACCTACCACCTATTAAGGGAACCAGAAACAACCCATTGAGATGAGGTTTCCTCCAAAATGGTCTTCTTTCCGCAATCCGAACGATGCCCTGTGCGCCACCTGCCGCTTGGTTTAAACCCAGACAACCTGGGAGCCGTCGGCAGTTCACCATAGGTGGTGGCAACTCAAATATGTCTTGAATTTTCACCCCGATCCCTGGGGAAATGGTTAGTTGAATTTGACTCATATGTTTCAATTGGGTTGAAACCACCACGAAGAAAAAACCTGGAAGTCGTTACGCCAACGTTTTAACCTTTTGGATGAATTGGTCGATAATGAAAAGCTTAGTGCAACAAATGGTGGCCAAGGAGCCAAGGACTTCTGATATCATCATGGTATATGGTTGGCACACTTGGAAATACCTACCCAGAAAGAACTTATAAGGAAATACCCACCCAGAAAACAAAAGAATTTACGATAGAAAACCCTCATGTGACCACTGGATGTTTTTGTTGTTTAATTTGTATCCTTCACTCTAGCTAAAAACATCCAAGCACCTTCCTCCGGTGTTTTTTCTCATCAAAAAAAAGAGATGGGTGTTTCCAAAAAAAGTGGTACCCCAAAATGGATGCTTTATAATGGAAATCCCTATTAAAATGGATGATTTGGGGGTACCCCTATTTTCGGAAACACCCAGATGTACAACAACTATGGCTGGTTTGCTTAGCTTACGGTGGCGGGAGCGAGGCTTAGGGAGCAGCCGTTTCTCCCCAGGGTTTCGTCCGAAACGCACATCAGCTGACAGAACTTCGCTTTCCTAATTTGTTTCTCACCTTTGAAAACTAACATGGAAACTGAAAACTGATTCAGTTGGAAGATGAAATGATGTCCCTTTTAAAAAGTGGTCTCTTTTTTTTCGGGTCGACATTCGTTCATTTTCGGGGTGGGTGTATTATTCCAAGACCCTACAAGTAGCCGTATGGGTATTTGGAACTGGGGTTCCAACCCCTATATAAGTGGAGTTCTAACCCTAAACTGGTGACAGGGCCTACCTTGTAAAATCTTGTAAACATTATATGAGGGAAATCCATCAAAATAAGCAAAAGAAGAGAAATCCATGAAAGCCACGATAAATTTGCATAAATTAGGATTCCCCCCCCCAAAAAAAATGGTAATTTAATGCTTTTTGGGGACCATGGGAACCCGCAGTTCCTTCATGTTCAAAGGTTATTTCACCCATATTCTTAGGACTTAAAACCTTCATTTTTCCATGGGTTGTTGGGGAACTCAGGTGTTTGGCTGCTGTTGCTACTGACCTTCGTGATCTACGTGGCCTTTTGCATTAGTGCCTTTAGCGAAGCACTGGAGCGGCCGAATAAGGAAAGTGCCTTGACTACCAACAAGAATTTGAGTGAAAAAATGGCACCTGTTCGTTGAGTGTATATATATATATATCTGTACATATGTATAAACTGGGTGGAATGATTCGAATTTCTCCAAAATAAAAATCGAAAATCATTCCAATTCAACAATTTGTGTTCGATATTATCCTAGGTGGTGGTTTCAAATGTTTTTAATGTTCACCCCTATTTGGGGAAATGATCCAATTTGACTAATATTTTTCAGATGGGTTGAAATCGCCAACTAGATATACCATTATAAGGGGATTATATACAACTGGGTATATAGGGTATATAGGGAACATATAACTATCATTTAGGGTATATAACTGGTTGTTTAAGGGATTTGTTGGGGATGAAATCCTACCCAGTTATTTAGGGGATCATAATAAACCATTGTAAGGAAAGGAAGCGTCTAAGGGTGCCCTATATAGTCATAACCGGCGAGGAGGTACGCTCCTGAAGTTTAACAGTTCGCCCCTTAAAAATGCTACTTTCCCTAATGGGAGAGGCTTGTCGTCCGACCACCAATTTTTCAGAGGTGAACTGTTATACTTTGGGGTTGTAAGGTTGCCCCAGTTCCACAAGATTCAGTGAAACCTGAATTGTCAAATGATGTTATTTGCAAGGCACTGCCTCTACAGCCGGCCGTGCTCCTCAGGGGCAAAGGGCCTGTAGAAGAATCACACATTCTAATTCGATGAACGCTGGACAAGAAAAGACATCCTTTGATTTCATGAGCCGAAACCATGATGAGGCCACAGTGGTTTCCTCCGACGAAGAGAGCCTGCAAAGACCACCAAAGTGGCGATGGGTGGAACAAAAATGGTGCTGGACGTGCGGCGCCGACGTGGTCATTGAGAGAGGGCCCCAAGGAGCTTTGAGGGCGAGGTCCAAAAAGCGTCTGCCACTGAAATGCGACAAGAGTTTAAGTGGACGGATTCTGGCAGAATTTGAAGATGAATATCACATTACGACCTCGAGCCCCCCAGGCGAACTGTTCGACGACATCGACACACGAGGCAATAGGTTCAACACACGTAAACTTTGTAAGAGCAAAAATCGCCTTGTCGTAAGGCCTGACGTTGCACCACAACGCTGGCACAACAGTGTTGTGTCACGTGTGCTGCAGACGTGGCTCCCTCAGGTTTTGATCTTACGAGTTAAAAAAACACAAAAGCTGTTCAGGTGCCCCTCAGTTCCCGCAAGCAGAACCGTGGACCAGGCAGCGATTGATTTTTGACCAACATTGTGGAAGAACGATTTTGAAGACACCCAACATGCATACTGACGTCAAAACCAACAGAATAGCGAAGTTCCTACAGCTGAATGCAGTGAGAGCTGCCATTCGATTATAGGGGAAGGAGGCAGCAGACAAACAACATGCATTTGGACGTCTACACAAACACAGTTTCCAAATCATCTCTCCAGCTCGACGCAGTCGGCGCTGCCTCGTCTGCAGCGAGCCGGTGCACGTCCACCGCCACAAGTGGGAAGTCCGTGGCCCGGATGACTCTCAAGGCTTGCAAAACAGATTTTCAAGAAAAGGAGCACATAACGCATCAACAGTCTGAGTGATACAAGGTTATGGGTCAAAACGACGTTTCTCATGTAACAAGGATGGCACGATATCGATGCATTTTTGATATCGAGTTTTGATGTCACATTATGAAAATCCCCAATGCCCAAAGCCTATCCGGAGCAAGGATCCATTTTTCAGTAGGCATCGTCTGGACGTCTCCTGAAAACTACTCGTGGGTTCTGTGCGGGATCCATGCCTTCCCAGCAGACAGGCCACATGGATTGCAAGGTATGCCTGCAAAAAAAACGGGAGGATGAATGTTAGAAACCAATTTTCAATCCTTTTGGCTAGGAACCATCAGAGGGTGGCCGCGCGCCTCCTCCTGAGCAGCCCGCAAGACGAAGGCCAACAGTCAACACTTTCGAAAATATTTCCTGGGACACACTGGAAAATGATGTGGGCCGTGGGCTTTCATAGCATGGCACCGTAAGCTGATGATCTACTTATTGATGGCAATTGAACTGCAAAGAGATTGCAAAAGAATTTTGAGTACGTCTGGAGGACAAGAGAACCATCCATCAGAGAGCTTTGCGTGACAGGACGAGATCCCTTTACTCCAGACGAAGACGCCTGGCACTAAGAAGGAAACATGTGGCATGAGATTCGATCTGCAAGACAACATGGATACAGACATCGGGAGAGCCGAAATCATAATGTCGTTGTTGTTGTTGTTGTTGTTGTTGTTGTTGCTGTTGTTGTTGTTGTTGTTGTTGTTGTTGTTGTTGTTGTTGTTGTTGTTGTTGTATTGTTGATGTTGTTGTTGTTGTTGTTGTTGTTGTTGTTGTTGTTAGTTGTTGTTGTGTATGTTGATGTTGTTGTTGTTGTTGTTGTTGTTGTTGTTGTTGTTGTTGTTGTTGTTGTTGTTGTTCGGTTGTTTGTTTGGTTGAATTTGTTTGTTTGTTTGTTTGTTTGTTTGTTTGTTTGTTGGTTGGTTGGTTGGTTGGTTTGTTCGTTTGTTTGATTGTTGTGTGTTTGTTTGTTTGTTTTTTTGTTTGTTTGTTTGTTTGTTTGATTGATTGATTGATTGATTGATTGATTGTTGTTTGTTTGTTTGTTTGTTTGTTTGTTTGATTGATTGTTTATTTGTTTGTTTGTTTGTTTGTTTGTTTGTTTGTTTGTTTGTTTGTTTGTTTGTTGTTTGTTGTTGTTTGTTGTTAGTTCGTCGTTGTTTGTTGCTTGCTGTTTGTTGTTTGTTGTTTGCTGTTTGTTGTTTGGTTGTGGTTGTTGTTGTTGTTGTTGTTGTTGTTGTTGTTGTTGTTGTTGTTGTTGTTGTTGTGGTTGTTGGTGTTGCTGTGTGTTGCCTTGGCTTGTTGTTCTTGTCGTTTTCTCCTTTTGTTGTTTTTGTTTTGGTTGTTGTGGTTGTGGTTCAACCCGCCAACGCCTGAATGCCTGCATCCTTAAAACCCTGGGATGAACATGAAAAGCACCGTGACAAATCACCGACCTGGCAATTTCAAAGGGACCTTTTTTGGGATGGTTAAGTGACCTTTTGAAAAGGTTAAGTGACCTCCAACTACTGTAGTGGGTAAAAAGGTCACATTGGATCACCAGGGAGGATTTATTTTATTTGCGAACTTGTTCCAAGCAGCGTGGATAGCTCGCTTGAATCGCATGCCGCTAGCTTGCCAACTTATCAATGACGTTGATCTCCCCATATCTTTGGACCCCAAAAACCACAAAAACTAAATTATACAGGTCTTAAGCTGGTACTTTCCTAAAATAGGTACCCATATGAGCAATGAAAAAAACTGGTTGGTTAGGTTTTATAGGAGATTGTACTACCCAATTATGTAGGGATTATAATAAGCCATTATAAGGACCCCTATGAACCAACCAGTACAATGGAAAGTAATAAGTTCTTTTTTCGTGGCTCATATGTTTCCTTCAAAACGATCTTACCTGAAGATCTCTTCAGTCATTGGCGGCCTGGCAGTTTGATGGTCAGTCACCCCGGAAAATCTCAACGGCTGGATACCGCCCCAAAATGATGGGGCCTTGGATACCCGGTGGTTCCTGCTTTGAATATGGTCATTTTTGGTATCTATCTTAGACTTCTGGGGTGTATTCGCACCCAGTTGTTCAGGGTAGAATTGTTTGGGTTACCAAATTTCAAAACATATCCTAGGGGGTTGTCTAGATGCTTGTCTCATCATGGTTGTCCCACCCAAATATGGAGCGAGGAAGTAACAAGGTTGCAGATTTGTCCATACATTTTCGGAAACAAAGCCACGGTATCTACCCCATAGGATCCATGCATGGTATATTTGCCTACATTTGGCTTAGATTTGCGGTTTATGTAGGTAAATATACTTTACACGGATCCTATATGGGTACAGATCTAAGTATTGGTTGAACCAGGGTTCGGCGGCTTGATTCCGGGCCAAATCTTCAACCCTGTGTTTGGGTCATTTTTTGGGAATTAATTCTATACCCTTATATACGGGAAGATGACATTGAGCCACCAATTGGGAATCCCGAAGCAACCAAACTCAGTCCAAAAGTTCGTCCCGGAAAAAGTTACCAGCACGGGCGAGCTGTTCGCGTTCTCCTGCGCTGTTTGCTAACCTTTTCCGAAAAATAGCGGTGCGATGTTGTTCCCTAGGAATCCAGACCCCTCCCTAGAATAGGATTTCCCCAGAATAGGAATATAGGTGCAATCCCTTTCTTTGGATGTATTTGGATCCTTAGTGTTGTGGTTTCCACTTTTGCTGCTGACCAAGGCATTTACAATGAGCGCATGCAGATGCCAATCGTGAGAAGCTTGTCGACAAAATGAACATGACAATGGAGAATCCACCATTTGAAGATGTATTTCCTATTGAAGATGGTGATTTTCCAGTTAGTCATGTGAGCGCCCGCCAAAACCTCCGACATTTTGGAACAGTTACACCAGGACATTGATACTTGATACCATCATGAAACTCTCAGGAACGCTAGGGGTGACACAAAAAGCGATGACTCTTGATACACATGTTCGCCTGTTTTTATTGCAAACATTAAATCTTCAGGAACGATGAGGGACACACAAAAAACGATGACCATTTCAGCCACGTCCTTTCGCGGATGTAATAGGTTTAGTCAGTTGCTCATGTGAGTTTTTAGGTGTGTACCCACACATTGATGCCATCAAAATCAACCAGTCATGTAGGAGTGTAAATATATAATACCCAAACTTCCCATAGCACTGGAATATTTACCTACATGCATGGCTCAAATTTATGGGATCTATCATTGTAGATAAATATTCCAGTCCCATGGATCCATGGGTTTTCCCGGGCCCACCTTGTATTGGTGTATGGTAAGTGGGGTATATGTAGTAGGTCATAACCCATGGATCCTAACCATTGATCCTAACTTTCTGATGGGACATCCTAGTCGCGGGGATCCTACAAGGTGGGCCGCTACGATCGTTATAAGTATAGGGCTATAACTCGATCCATTTATAGGGATTATAACCTGAGTTACCCATACTGTTGATGGAAGAAATCCTGCACCACCTGGGATGTATAAAACCCTGTAAACAATGGGATATTCTCCATATCAACTGGTGAGTTGATCCCGATTTCTGAGCCATCAGCAGTATGTAATAAGGCCATTTATAGAGGTTATAGCTCGATTTATAACTGGTATAGGGGGATGTCCATGGTACTTAGTAAATGAATTATAACCTCTATATAAGTAGGTTGTTTACGTCCCCTAAATGGGTGAAATAAACCAACGTACTAGCGTTTGTTACGATCACTTCCATGGGTCCACCCGGATGTAGGTGGCCACCCACCTTGTAACGGGTTATCGGTTAACCCCCATCTCGGAATGTGTCATCCTTTCCGTTGTTTCGAGGATTAGATGTGTGTGAGCTGACCGCCTTACGGAGCTTCTCGGTGTGAAGTCCTCCCATGGGGAAATGCTGGAAACACAAGGAAAAAGTTCAGGAAACATAAGGAACAAGGAGATTTTTTGTGGAAAAAATAAGGAAAACATGAGACAAAAATTAGGTGCAATGCTATAGGTGGTGGTTTAAACGAATTTTTGTTTGTTTCTTATGGGTTGATCCACTTTGATGATTATATTTTATTCACATGGGTGGAGAAAAACACTAAATAGATAATAGCTAGTCATTTATGTATTTATCACTTGCCTCTAATGAATTAGATTCAAATAAGCCAACAGGCATCAATAGAAAGTGAGGCCTTTTTTCCTGTCGTGGCTCACTTGAAAAAACTGTTTAAACAAACGCGACACATATGCTTGGATTTGTTTTTTTTGTGTGATTTTTTTGTTACGTGGTACCATTAGATTCGTCACCATCCAACGCACAATTTGGGAGTTTCACCATCCAATTCAAAATTTGGGAGGTTTGGATTTGTTTCTTTTGTGTGTTTTTTTGTTACCCACCGGAAGTTTAACATAGCCCCTGAAAATGGATGGTCGGAAGACTACTTAGCTTTTGGGAGGGTCACTTTTCAGGGGCTATGTTAATCCTGGGGGGTGTACTTTGTACCATGGGATTAATCACTATCCAACCCAAAATTTAAGACTTCCGATGTGTTGTTTGAAATCCCTTGTGCAGTTGGGGCCTTTTGAATGGCCGATTCCCCAAAGACCATTTGGGCAAAGTATAACGACCTATTCCCGGGCCCGGTTGGTCACCTTAAATGGTGGTGAAAAGTATGGGAATCCTTCCAAAAATATCCTTAATTTAGGTTTAGGAATTATACATTCCCTGAAGCTAACATAGCACCTGAAAATGGATTGTTGCAAGACTACTTTCCTTTTGGGAAGGCCTATTTTCAGGGGTGATGTTAGTTTGTGGGAGGGTAATACTTTACCCAGAGACCATGACCATTGATCACTTAAAAGAGTGGTCATTTGAGGTCATTTTTGTCCGGGATATGTCTTAATCTTGGTGAAAAAGGTATTGTCAAAGATCACCCATGAAATGGGAATCCCGGTCTTAGCCAAGCAGTAGTTCATGTTTTGTGGGATTTTTCCATTTTTGTTTGGTTCCATTGGTTTTGATCATGCTTTACACTTAGCACGTTTCTATTGGAACGCTACTTTGTCTTGTTTTTGTCTGAACATAAGAACGTGTTGTTTGTTGTGGGTGTTTGATATGTTTTGTCCCTTTAAATGTAAGGATTTTGGGGGTGGAGAAGTTTGAAACTCACTATGTAAATCTGTGAAACTGATAGCCCCAGTAAAGGATCGAAGTGTCCACATGACAATCTCGGTGGGAAAGCGCAAAGCCTCCATGCAGTCGATGTTTTTCGTAATTTTGTGGACCGTGGAAAACTAGGTGGTGGTTTCAATGATTGTTTTTTTTACCCTACATGGGGAAATGATCGAATTTGGCTAATATGGTTCAAATGGATGGACACCACCAACTAGAAAACTTTGAGGTAAGTTGAATTATTCGCTGCTGGATCACGTGTATCTCGGCATTTGCTCGAAGGGAGTGCATTGTATCTACCCCCCCCACGCAGCAACAGTGGCAAATGAGAATTTCAAGGGATCCCCTACTGGGATGTCCTGCTGGTACTTAGTACATTAATTATAACCCCTATATAAGTAGGTTATAAGTCCCCTAAATAGGTGAAATAAATCAACTTACTGTCTAGTTACGATCACTTCCATGGGTCCACCCTAGTACTGAAGATGCATTTTTTTCCTGGAGGTGACGATTGCATCCTGGGTGTGAGGTAGATCCATGGAATGTATTCGAATAATTTTTGTATACAGAGAAATGCATGTAGGAATGAAAAGGTCACGCATTGAAGCACCTGGTACTTACTAATTAGGGCTATTTCCCCATGATCACCCTATTTATTTCACCTATGCTGTAGGGTATATCATCGACATTCATCTACTATTGGATATTTCATAAACTTCACAACAATATACCATACATGGATTCCAGAGAATTTTCGGGAGGGGTCTGGATTCTTGGGGATAGGTTTTAAATCTACTGGGATGTCCTGCCGGTACTTAGTAAATGGACTAGTTCACCCCCATATAAGTAGATTAATTTCGTCCCGTAAATGGGTGAAATAAGTCCCAACTTACTAACGTTTGTGAACCGATCACTTCCAGCCGGACACCCGGGTGTAGGGAATGGAAGGGAAACCGAGGCTAGCAAAAACTGGCAAAACAAGACCTTTCAAGGTCGGCACGATGAATTGTGAGTCGTTGTGGACAGTGGACACCTAGGAATTTTTGCAGTCGTGAAAAGCAAGAAGCCTTAATCTGGGTGGTGGTTTCAAATATGTTTTATTTTCAACCCTACATATTTGGGGAAGATTCCCATTTTGACTACTGACTAATATATAATATTTTTCAGATGGGTTGAAACCACCAACTAGTAATTCTATTTTTTGGGGTGGGGTGGGATGGTGTAGAATCAACAAATAGTTTGTTGCTTGGTTTGTGCTATTCATATGAGCAATGAGAAAAAAAACCTGGTTGTTTCGTGTATAAAGGGGATGAAAAACTGCCCAGTTATATTGGGATTATAATAAGCCATTATAAGCATCCCTATTAACCAACCGGTATTAGGGTGTTTTTTCGTATTTTTGTGTGGCTCATATCAAATGATTTCTTTCTTCCAACACTTATGTCAACCCTAAGAATCCATCTCCCCCTTCTATGGAAACACAAACGATCCTCCGTTCATGACACCCCGATTTCAGGGCCTTAAAACAGGTGGCAACTTGACACCCCGGCCGACATTCCATGGAGCCTTAGGGTGGTACCTACTTAGACGTCCCGTTGGAAGTTAGGATCAATGGTTAGGATCAGTGGGTTATTTCACCTACTTATAAATGGGGTTTTTGTTGGGGTTACAACCCATTTACTAACCATTTACTAACTTCCTGGGACATCCAAGTACGACATGCCCTGGAACTAGAATCCAACTGACCTGCTTTTTTTGGGTTGACGGTTGATGCGTCAATTCCATGGAGCCTTAGGTCAACAATTATTTCTTCTTTTAGTCCATATCTTCTGTGATTGTTTCATGTTTGTCTCTTGCTGAGGCTTCTGGAGAGGGAGCTGGAGTTTCTTTTGCCCAATGGTACGGACGGTTTTTCGGCGCCGTCCAAAAAAAATTGGGGGAGAGGAAAACCTCCCAAACTGCCTACAAGGTGGGCCCAAAACACCAGTTATAAGTAATGTTAAACCTGCACTTGTAGGGGTTATAACTCCAGTTACCCATTTTTTAAGGCTATTTACAGGGGTCATAACTCTATTGATAACGATATGATAACGATCATAGGGGCCCACCTTTATTTTAAACCTCCTCAGAAACCAAGTCTTTCCACTTTTTTTTACCCAGAAAAATTTAAAGATATGGCCTTATATGGCCTTTGTTGTGTGTCATCTCACCTATTGCGACCTGGGAGAATTGGTTAGTGATAATGTTGATAGCTGAACTCCCGCAAAAGGTAATAGTCTCGGATGTTTTTCAAGCTCGGAATCTCCTTTTCACATCGGAAGCATGTTAAATTACTGGGATGATGAGGATGATGATGATGAGGATGATGAGGATGATGAGGATGAGGATGAGGATGATGAGGATGATGATGATGATGATGATGATGATGATGATGATGATGATGATGTTGATGTTGATGTTGCATGATCAGTCTTTTTTTTGGGCGATTCCCCAATCTGAAACTACTCCATATCTTATTTTTTTGGAGTGTACATGTTTCCGACATCAAAAAAGCCGGAGCCGCAGGAAGTTTTTCGACATGATGTGCTCAATCGGAGCGATGTGCATCAGGTATCTCGACTGGGGTTAGGTATCATCCCTAGACTAGGTGGTGGTTTCTTTTCTATTTTCACATTATTTTCACCCCTACCTGGGGAAATGATCCAATTTGACTAATAGTTTTCAACTGGGTTGAAAGCACCAACTAGTAGAGATTCAGGGTACCTCCTGAGGTAAACGGTGACCTCTGTTTGGTTTGCTTTTTTGCGGGGTCCAAAATGACACTGGCTGGTGCGTATCGTGATGAACCAATGAGTTTTTAAGATTGCCATTTTCCTCCTAAATAACGGGGCAAAGGGTTGCAATTGGCGGTGGGGGGCACTTTCAGGACATCTTATCAAGGTTAAGTGATATACAATATCTATATCCTTGAAATCTCCCTTGATAAGGCCTGGACCATTCTTCATATCTATGACCTATATCTACATTTGTTTGTTTCCAACATGAACCTCAAATGGTTGTGGTTATAAACGATTTATTGACCTTTCACCCGCCGACTACTCCTCATGGTGTTTAAGTTCGTGGTGAACCGACCAGTCGTAAGGGAATGGGGCTCGACCTTCAAAAATGGCCATAAAAATTGGGTGCACCAAAGGTGGTTTCAAGGCAATCTCAGCATTTCACGAGTCCCAGGAATTTTGGTTGGTTGTCAACTAGTCCCTGTTTTGCCGGAAAGTGAAGATGAAGAAGAAAGCCTTACTAAACCAATAGAAGTCCAGGAAATCCAAACAAAGTAGCTGATTAGCTTAGGATAAATCCATGTTCAGGATTCCGATCCGTTTTCCAAGACAAAACAGTGAACAGTTCCGGGATAAAAAAACCAAGGCTGATTTCAATTAGAGATTTACTGGACTAAAAAATGTCCTATATATCAAATCTCCATTTCTTTTGGTATAGAGGACGGATGACCCTTCCTGTCCTTGTCCGGCTATGGATGCAGGTTTCAGTGTTGGGAATGAGTTGCCTCCAAGTACCTTCTATGCAAGTCGTACCACAGGAGGGTTGTGACTTCAAGGGTGAAGAGGATGGGTGATTTTTTGCACTCATGTTTTTTTTTGAGGATCAGGATCTGATAGTCTCAATTGGAAATTTGCCATTTGAGCCATTACAAAATTTGCTAACATACTGTCATTTGAGCCATGCTTTTCATCCCACAGAGGAATATATCACAACTCTAAATTTAGATCTACTAGGTGGTGGTTTTAACAAGATTTTTTATTTTCACCGCTATTTGGGGGAAATGATCCAAATTGACGAGCATATTTTTTCAGATGGGCCCCTGCGATCGCTATAAATGGAGTTGCAACCCCTATAAATAAATAGCCTTAGACATGGTTCTTTGCCTGGGCTTCTTTCACCCACTTTTTTTCAGCGGAGTGACATTCATCGGCCCCTACTTACAACTGGGTTTTTTGGGCCCACCTTGTAGGCAGCCATCTTTTTTGTAGCTGCTTATGTATTGGAACTACCCCCCACCCAGTGACAGTCACCACCAGGATTATTCCAGTTTTAGTAGGGAATCCCTATAAACCTTCATTTGTGACTGTTACTGGGTGGGGGGTAGACCTAACTTATGTAACATATCTCTCCCATAGTTAACATTGGAGCCGGCAGCTGAGTTGGTGAGTGAATCAACCACAAAAAAAGGGCGGGAATCTATGGGCTGATGAAAAGGTCTGATCTAGGTGGCATAGTGGATGGTTTTCTCCAACTCATCATAAATTCCAATTTAAAAAATCAACAGCCGTTTTGGCTAAAGCTCTGGTGTTTTTGATGTTGACTTACCTGCTAGATTTGTCTACGCAGTGTTCGCTCCACATGGCAGTGGCAAAGCCAACACCACCAGAGGGCCTTCCTCCACCCAGTGTGATTCCGGATCCACATCACCCTCTTTGGATTGCCTATGTGCTGGTTCACGAGAAGGAGGATAAGAAACCAGAAGAAGAAAAGCTGGGTGGTGACGACTATGTGGCTGAAGTGATGAAAGCCTTTCTTCAAGTCAAAAATGAATAGCTGAACATGCATGTGGTGGATGGAGAAGTTTTTGTGGAGGTGGAGCTGGAGGAGGAGGATGACGACGTGGTTCCTTTTTTTAATGGTCACCCGGGGAAGATTCCCATTTTGACTAATTTTTTTCAATGGGGTTGAAACCACCAACTTGTTTCTTTCTTTAAGACTTTAGAAGCCTCCGCTATCCAAAATGCAAACCACCAAATCATGACCCAAATGCGCCGAATGTATGGAATATTCATTTACAGCTATCATAAAATTTTGCCAAATATTGCGCATACCATCCGTGTATGGTATATTTACCTACATGTGGTTGTTTCATGGCGAATTATGGTAAATGTAGGTAACTATGCCATACATGGACGCTATGGGGCCCGGTGAAGATTTCATACATGGAGCGTATGGGATCCCATCAAATTCAGATTTTTGGTGGACTTTCCTGGATGAGATTCAAGGGTAAAGAGATTGTACCTGATATACAACATCATAGAACCAAGGTTTTCGAACCAGTGATTTACATATACCGGGCGATTCAATTCGTGACTTTTTTGGGATGGTGAAAACGTGACCCTTCGAAAGGTGAAGTGACCTCCAAGTAGGGGATAAAAAGGTCACTTTGAATCACTTGGTATTATATATATATATTTATAAGTAGTCCCCTAAATGGGTTATAAGCCAACTTACTAACTAGTTACTAACTTCCATGGACACCCTAGTACCCAGTTATGTAGGGATTATAATGAACAACTATAAGGAGTTCCTATTCACAACAACCCGTACAATGGAAAGTAACCGAGTTGTTTTTTTTTTGGTGGTTCACGTTTAAACAACGGGTGGATTCTTTTATCGGCAGGAGAGCATCCTACCTTACCACCGTTGGTTCTTACGCTTGCAGGCGGTTTTTCGGAAATTTTGTGTCGTTCTTTTTGGTGATCCAATTGGAGGATCATCCGAGGACTTGTTTGTCGTTAATAACCCCCATGTATCAGCCATAAAACGGCCATTTGGAAGGGAACACTCCTAGTTAGGGGATGAAAACTAACCATGGTTCTTAAGCACTTACAAGTCATGGGATGATCTTGCAAGAAGGTGTTCCCAAAAATTCATTGATTGTGCCCGAAAAATCCCAGGATGCCAGTGTTGTGACGGTTGATAGAGGTCACTAAACGCACGAATGAGGGTGCAGGCATTTAAAACGCAGGAAAAGTAATGTTTCAACCCCAGGAAACCTGGTGATTCAAGTCGTGACTTTTCTTGTCCCCAAACATTGGAGGTCACCAAGAAATTCGGAGTTCGGGTCTCGTGAACTCACTGAATCCCGAAAAAAGTGGCTGTGTTTCAATCACCTGGTAGTCTTAAAAACCCCCGAGAAAAAAAATCATATCCACTAGTTCAAAACAAAAGAAAACAGTTTGTTTCAACATCCTTCCTTAAACGAAAAAAGAAACATGTTTAAACCCAAAGCGTACATGATTGATTTTCCCCAGCATTGAAAAAACCCATTCCCAACGCACCCAAAACTAGGTGGTGGTTTCATTTTTTTATTTTCACCCCTGCTTGGGGAAGATTATCAATTTGACTGATATTTTTCAAATGGGTTGAAACCACCAACTAGAAAACCATTGTTTTATCCTTTGTTTTCGGCCAGGGCCCAATCCATCCCGATTTGCAGAAAAATAATTTCAGCTACGTCTCGTGGCAACAAACACTGTATACACACGGGACCAAACAGGACCATTTCATTTTCATAGGATCCATGTATGGTATATTCATATTATGTATATTCTACCTACATTTGGTTGATTTCGTTTGGTAAATGTATAGGTAAATTTACCATACATGGATCCTCTGGGAATGAAATTCTTAATTTGGGTGGATCCAGCGTTTTTTGTTGGCACCCTTGGGTGGGTCTCAACTTTTTGTTGCCCCCCAATGTTTCCTTTGGGAATTGTTTGTTTTTCCCTAAGAATCCAGCGGGCATGTCCTAGGAATCTGGGATTTCCCGTCGTATATTCCTATTCGACCTAGGGATAGGGGTTGGAACCCTGAATCCTATAAAAAATCGGGAGGTGGAGCTGGATTCTGAAAGGGCGTGGGTTTGGTTCAGAACATTTCCGAGATTCATAAAGTGTCGAGGCATACCCGAAATACCATGACTGGGTGGTGGTTTCAAATATTTTCGAATGTTCACCCCTATTTGGGGAAGATTCCCATTTTGACAAATATTTTTCAAAGGCGTTGAAACCACCAACTAGTAAATTGTCGAGGCATTTCCGTGGATACCATGGATGTTGAATCAAACGCTCCCCGAAATCCTAATGATATCGAAAACGATGAAAATCTGTAGGGAAATCACTGGAATTCCAAGAGTTCCTACCCACTGCACTTAAGAAACAGAAGACTTGTACTACTTGCTGGCAGTGGGTTTAGGGTGTCGAGTTTGGAGATGTATTTTCATGTGGGTGTTTCCAAAAATAGGGATACCCCAAAACGGATGGTTTATAATGGAAATCCCTATTAAAATGGATGATTCGGAGGTACCCCTATTTTTTTCAAACCCCCATGTCTAGTAGTTTGGGCAAGAGTTATGGATTTTTTTAGATCGTGATACCCGAATTGACCAGCAACTGGTTTTGGGTTGAAAACATTCAAAAATGGTGCCGGTCAGTTGCTGGTAAGGAGCGCTGAAAAAGGAGCATGTGACTCAAAATTTCAACAATTTCATAACCCTAAGACTCATTGGACCCTGCAATGGAGGGGGGGGGTCCGGGTCCTCAAAATAGCTACGTTTGAGGGGGCAACAGATTGGTGAAAGAGTGAAAGATGATCAGTAGACATCCAAAAACAGAAACTAAGAAAAAACTACTGGACGTTATAGGTGGTGGCAAGTCAAACATTTTTTATTTTCACCCCGAACTTCGGGGAAGATGTCCTATTTGATGGGTCTCCAAGGTATGTCATACAACTGATGGGTGACCCATTTTTATTCGGGTCTAGCAGTGTTTTTCAAATAAGAATCTAATCCCAGATGCTCCATGTAATGCGTATTTACATACAGTTACCCTCTAAACCCCATAAACTATATACATACATCTAGGTAAATAGACCCATACATGCATCCTTTCGGTATGTATATAGTTTGCATGACCTCAATGGTTTGTCCATCCATTTTTTCTGGCAAAAAAATAGCGCCACTCAGGGTGCGAATTATACCCAGATTGGAAGGATCAAACTTGCTGCAATTTTTGTTCGACCATTTCATAGGAAAAATGGTGGTACCCTTGGGATGGTACCCTAGGTGTTTAACCCTTCAAGGAGCCCTTTAAAAGGAGATATACTTAATACATACCCACTATATAATGTGTATACGGGGTTGATAATTAAGGGTACCATCCCAAGGGTACCACCATTTGCCCTATGATCATTGCCAACCGTTTGTGCTCGTTTTTTTGTTTGGAATATGTTTGGAATATGCCCTTTGCCTTACTAAGATGAAGTAGCTACAAATATCCTATGTACATCATATACCGGAATAAAGTCACATATTAATTACAAGGTCGGCCTTTATTAGTTCTACATGGGGTTATAACCCCGTATAAGTAGATAAGGCCAATTGGCCATTTATAAGGCCATGTATATATGGGTTATTTCACACACATTTCTAACGATCGTAGGGGCCCACCTTGTAGAAAAGTAATCAACTACTACTATTAGTAACAGGTGATTCAAGTCGTGACCTTTTTATACTCCCAGTTGGAGGTCACCAACAACCATTTTTTCAATGGTCATTTTTTCACCATCCCAAAAAAGGTCACTGTAACTTGAATCACCTGGTGTTGTTCACCATTGGATCTGACCATTAATCACCTGGAAGGTGACCTTGCCACTGATCTGAGTTATTTCACCAAAAGTTTGAGGTACCTAAAAAGAAGGTACTGAACCTCATAAGGCTATTTTGGTGGTGGGGAAACTTCCCTTACATCAGCCGTATCCATACAGCTTATATAGGTGAGGATTCCTCCATTTTAGGTACCTGAAATCTTGGGTGATTGCAAGGTCAATGGCCTCTTCATCCGTCCATCACTGGCCAATGCAACACATCCAGTGTCCATACGAGAGGTGTGTTTGTGTGCAGATTCAAGGGAGGGTTGTGGGGGGTAAAGGTTGTGAATATGAAGATGTTTTTTTGTTAGTATTTATTTGAAACCTGGCAATCCTTTGTGACCTTTTTGGGATGTTTAAGTGACCCTTGCAATGGTTGAGTGACCTCCAACTAGGGGATAAAAAGGTCACATTGAATCACCTGGAATAAGGTGTTTGTATGTTTTTTTACATGTTCCGCAGATGTTTTTTGTTGGTTCCTTTTTTTTAATGTTTCTGATCCACGATGGGAATCCAAAGTTTGAGCATGATTTTTCCGTTAGGAAGACGGCATTCTGGAAGGGGAGTTTTTCCGATCTTGAAAACCATCATTGTTGAGGTAAGCCTTTTGTTACACTCCGGGATCAACTAACATAGCAATGGGTAATCCAATCCACCATTTCAGTCGATGTATCTCCTATTCAAAAAAAAAGGTGGTGTTCCATTGCTACTCGTATGTTAGTCGTTTACCAGTACGGGTAAACCTTTGCGCATATAAAGATCCAGGAGTGACCGAACTTGATCCCCTACTCGTTGGAGGTCACCATCCCTCCCCCAATAAAAAGGGCACGAAGAACTGCCGCGCGGCCTATTGTTTTTTGATGTTTTTTGCGCATGGGATAGGGAAATTTCTTTGCGCATGTGTTCGACCCCTTTCAGGTTGATCTGCAGCGAAACACTTCCAAGATTGAAACTGCTTTCCCACATTGCTCCATGGGACTGGAATATTTACCTACAGTGATCCCATCAATTTAAGCCAAATGTAGGTATATATATTATATACATATTCCATACATGGATCATTTGGGTTGTCCAAAGCACATGAAAACTATCAAAAAAATGTGGTACCAGGCGATTTCAACGTCACCTTTTTATCCCCGATCGTTGGAGGTCACTTAACCATTGAAAGGGTCACTTAAACATCCCAAAAAGGTCACAAAGAATTGCTAGGTGATGGATACTATGGATGTGTCCAGCTTTTTTTTTTGAAACGACACAAAGATGTGTGTATTCAGCCTCGTGAGGTCACAGTTTGTCCTCATGGTTGGTGATGTTGGTGTATGATTCGGCTGCTCGAGAGCAACCGTAGGGGACCCACAATTTGAAGGTTTTTTCATCCAAAATTGGGATGATCAGTGACCCACAACCATTGACTAGATGGTTTCAAACATTTCGTTTCTTAACCCTTCCTGCGGGGGTGGGATGAAACCACCAACTGTACTTGCACGAAGGAGACGTTCCTCAAAACCTTTGTTCCCTTCATGGCGAAGGCAGTGCTGACCCTTTGGAGTGGTTTTTTTTCGACCGCGAGTTGGGGGAAAAACATGTCCAGGTGATTCAAGTCGTGACCTTCTTGGGATGGTGAAGTGACCCTTTTAAATGGTATTTGACTTCCAAGTGGGATATAAAATGGATATAAAAATGTCACATTGAATCACCTGGGTTGTTCTTTTCATAAGGATCCAGGTATGTCCTACGACAGTTATTTCCCCTACAATCCTATTCTGGGGATGGGATTTTGAGACATCTATTCTAGCGATTGGTTTGGATTCTTACGGGTTTCCGAGGGATGACATCCCGCAATGATTTGGATAAGGATTATGAATTCTTATCATGATTCGTGATTTGGGGTTTCCAATATGTTTATGCTTACCCCTGCCTGGGGAAATGATCCAGTTTGCGTAATATTTGTTGCACATGGGTTGGTTCAACCACCATCTATAATCGTCAAGTTGGATTAAGGATTTTGAGCTTACACACTGGAAAGTTGTACAAACATGAGTAGTATCCCCATCCCCATTCGAGATCAACAAATTGGGCTTGGATCAGCCATGATGTTTACATGATGTGGTCATACCCTTTGTTTCTCGTTGTGTTCATGCAATCATAGGGACTATGGTGGTACCCTTGGGATGGCGGCAGCCCCCAAGGAGCCCTTCAAAAGGTGATATACCCAATAAGTATTGACTATATCAGGTGTACACGGGGTTGATTATTAAAGGTGCCATCCCAAGGGTTTTACCACTATGTTCCCTATGATTAAGCTCATTTCCCTCTTGATCAACTTCCAAATCATACCCAAAAAAACACTTATAAATAGTAAGGGATGTGAACCAAAAAGAAATGGATGTCTTCTACCTTCCATCATCATGATTTGTGTGTGTGTGTTGAGATTTTTTTCTCCCAAAAAAATCCTAGGTTTTTATGTTTGGTTCTTCTTAGCTACAAGGCCCCCCCTTCCCCCCTTTTTGACAAAAATGACTCCCAACTGTTGGGCTCCTTGGAAGGGGGGCGATGTTATGCCCTACCTGGAATTCCAAACAACCCGTTTTAAATGGATGGAAGTGTTGTTATTTCCAAGCATTTTCCAACCATCAAGATTTGGAAACATCCCAAGTGACAAGGTACCTTTGGCGAAAGTGCGTTGTTTTTTCGGGTATCAGGTTTTTTGCTCCAAGTAAGCGAACCGAGATGGAGAACAGGTTGCGTTCCTTATTCAAGCACCTCTCCAATCATCCTTCTGCCACCATTGACATTGTTTTCTGGTCCGAGCTGGCGGTCGAAGACGTCTCGTCTTCAATGCCAATGCAAGACGGATGTCGTGGCTGCGTCCATTGAAGCTACAATATCCCTCTGGCCCACTTGCTGTACGATTTCCAGCACCATGACTTCAGAAGGATATGAAGATGACAATTCAATGGATATTCCTCTTTGTGGCAACTTGGGAGACTCACGGTTGCAGGCCCCATTGATACCCTTTTTTTTACTGACTCAGGTCGGATGCATTGCTTCACACTTACTCGGAGGATCATCCCACTTGATTCCATAGTTAGGATCACCGCAATTTGTTTTAGCCATTTTCATGGCCATTTGGAAGGGGAACCAACCCGATCCTTAGGGGACGAAAGTCCATGCAGCATGGGAAAATGAAAATCACAACTCTCCGTCCGTCCTGGTCTCCAGTCGTTGATTTTGGGGTTTCCGAAAATAGTGGTACCCCCAAATCATCCATTTTCAGAGGGTTTTCCATTTTTTAACCATCCATTTTGGGGTACCCATATTTTTGGAAACACCCAAATTTGGGCCCCCAAAAACCAACCAACTCTTTCAACATGAAGACTCGTATACGGGTTCCGGAAGTGTTTTGACCACATCTTGACTGCCATATAAAAGATACTTAGAGGTTCAGGATATTTCAGGATACTTACTGTAGTAAGTGGATAGTAACCAGGGTTACAACCTCGATAAGTGGGTTATGTGTCCCCTAACCAGGGTTATAAACCTACATTTAACCACTTACTAAGTATCCTGAACCTCTCAGTAGTCTTTGTCCAGTGTGATGGTTGGTTTAGTGAAGGGAAACACGTTTCAATTTCAAACAAAAATTCATGAAGATATTATTGCCACAAGGGCAACAACCGTCAAATAAAATTAGCCTTTTCCAAGCTTTCAACTTTTGCTATTAAGGATTTGATGAGTTTAGCTGCTAGCTTTGGATTTTTGTTGAGGCAATCTTTTTTTGTAATTTTGCCTGCAAAACAGAAAAATCCCCTGAAATCACCGCGGTTCGAACCGCCAGAATCGCACGGTGATCATTCGCTCTTTGGTGGCTTTCGACCACTGGACGGATTCTTTGGGTGGTCGGCGTGGTGCTCCCTATCCAGACACCTTCTTTTTGGATGCACCTTGGCTAGAGGCCCAAAACAAAACAAAAAACTAGGTGCTGGTTTGAAACATGTTTTGTTTTTTCACCCTGAAGCTTGGGGAATGATCCAATTTGACTAATATTGATATTTTTCAAAGGTGCAAAGGGGTTTTTAACCCACCAACTAGAACAAACGGCTAACCAACGAAGTTTCGGCATTTTTTTGCGGGGGAAAAAGTTCAGTCGGGAGGTGCCAGCAAACATAAAGAGCCGGAAGTGAAGAATTCAAAGTTTCTGAAAGTTTGTAGTTGGGCAGTTTCAACCTATGGAAATACTACTGAGAGGTTCAGGATACTTCGTAACTGGTTATACGTAGGTTTATAACCCTAGTTAGGGGACATTTAACCCACTTATAGAGGTTGTAACCCTGGTTACTATCCACTTACTAAGTATCCTGAACCTCTAAGTAGGTTTCAAATGTTGCTTCCTAGCAAAAATGATTCCCAAATAATTAAACGAGCATGTTTTTTTTTAACAATGGGTTGGTCCAACCACCAACTAATTTCTAACAGTAAAGAGTATGTAATATCTAATTTGATACCACCACCTACAAGGTGGGCCCCATCACCTGTTATAAAAGGGGTTATGGGGCCCGTTTAAATGGCCCGCAAAAACATAGCAAAAACTGGCTTAAAAGTTGGGTAATTAAATGGAGATATAACCCAAAAAAGTGGAGTTATATGGGCCCCTAGTGAAAAAAGTGGTCTTCCGGGGCCCACCGTGTAAGAACAACGGCTTGGACACAAAATCATGATGCCCACCAACGAAAGACGTGACGTTCCAAGGACAGCCGCATCGTTCCGGAGCAATCGGAGAATGATCTTTTGAAGGTCGTTACTTGGTCCTGAAGATCTTGAAGTAGAAGGAAAGAAAGCTGTTGAAATAATACCATTACCTTTAGATTCTGTGAATACACTGATTTTCCATAATATGGACCTTGCCCATAGAATCCATGGGAATGGTACAATTCCCTACATGAAAACCATAACAATCAACCAAATGTAGGTGTATATTCCATACATGGATCCAAGGGGCTAATATCATAGCAAATTCTTTGGTTCATCATCCCGGAAAAACCCGAATTGTTGGTCCTTTAAATTTGGTGGGGATTTTTTCCCATGTAACTGTACTTAGAGGTTCAGGATACTTAGTAAGTGGATAGTAACCAGGGTTACAACCTCTATAAGTGGGTTATATGTCCCCAAATCCTAGGGTTATAAACCTACATATAACCAGTGACTCAGTATCCTGAACCTCTCAGCAACTCACGAAAAGTTAAACCAGAAACGTAGTCCCGGAGACCTAAATGTTGCCTAGGAAAGCTCGCGTCAAAACAAGAAACACTGATGACCTATAAACAACGAGGTTTTTGTCTCAAAGTGTCCCGAATCCGGGGCAAACGATTTCACCGCCTCCTTCCCTCAATTTTTGTTGAAATGCGGTTTGGTGTTTCATGGACTTGACAACAAAAAATTGGATCTCTGACACCAACAAAAATAGAAACATCTTGTTTTTTTCATATGAATACTGCGTCGTTTAACCACCACCGCCCATCTCAGCTCCATTTCTTTCTGCAGAATTTTGTGAAGGGGAAAGCCAGCCACGCCAAAACCGCGGCCACCCATCAGTCAGTCTTTTTTTCTTGCTGAGGCTAAATTCCCTGAGATGGGAAATTTCATGAAGATTGCATCTTAACTACACAAAGTGACATTGCAGGAGCGATTTTTTGGGTCGCAAGAAGGGATTTTCCATGGTATTTTTACTCAGGCAAAGAGTTCAGGTTTTGCAGAATTACCAGGTAATCATCTAGGTGGTGGCAACTCAAATATTTTTTGGAATTTTCACCCTGAACCTTGGGGAAATGATAGAAATGATCCAAGTTGACAACTTGCGCATATTTTTCCAGGTTGAAAACAGACCAAGTAGTTGAATATCTTGTCTTTGATTTTTTTGTTTGGATCTGGCAGGCGCCATGAGATTCGTATTTTAAATTTACACCCCGGAAATTCAACATGGAACCTGGAAATGATGGGAGGAATCTCCTTTTCCAAGGGTCCATTTTCAGGTTCCATGTTTGTTTTGGGGGGTGTATAAAGAATCATCTATTTGGGTATAGATTTAGTGGATTTGTGTTCTTCCTTTTTGGTTGGATGGTGGGTTTTTGTTACCCATGAGATGTATCACATGTATTACTATCAAATCATCAATTTGGATAGGAATATGCTTCCCTGGTGCACCAAAGCCCTTCTGACAATACGTCTTTCGGTCAGGTTTTGCTAGGGTCTGAACCCATAGCATCCATAAGGTATGGTATATTTACTAATTATATACATAAAACTAACCGTAAAAGTCAGCTAAATCTAGGTAAATATACCATACATGTATGGTATGGGGAATATTACCTCCCGAAAATCTACTTGGAGCACTCTTCACAAGGACCTTTTTGTCACACCAAGGATTACTACATCCTGGATTTTTGGTGGTTGGCTATCAAGTGGATGATGATACCAAAACATTACATAAGGAATGGTTGGAAATCACCATGTCCATCCATTTATAACATGAGTTGTTTATGGTTCCAGGATTGAATTTTGCCAAAAACAGCTGGTATTATGAGGGTCCCCCTTGCAGAGAAACAAAAACTTTGCTAAGTCTTGATCACTAATTCTTGTTTTTGTGTCCTGTTTGATCGTGTATTATAATATCCGTTGAACTCTACGGCCTTTATTCTTTCAAAACCTTCCCCATTTCAAATACTGTTGGTGCTTCAGAAATCCCAAAGAACCAGTAAAAAAACTCGTGGTAAATTATGGGATATCAACTACCAACCTCAAATTGGTGAGTGAGTTTGCCAGATTTCTGGTTGCCATCAACAGTACCCCCCCTGGTTTCTTGAACAAAAAAATACGCAACAAATCCACCTTTAGAGACGCATCAACGCATCGGTTTTCATAATTTTTCATGTAGACCTTGCTACAAGGTTTGTCCTGGAAGTCACCAGTGATTTTCGTAGGGACCCAATTTATTCCATTGATTTTGGTGTGAAATAACCCCAGGGAAACCCAGTGATTTTCGGCGTTTTTTGAGGAATTATAAGATGATAATGACCCCATTTCAAACTAGTACTTGGAGGATCATCCCCAGTGAGCCAGTGGTTTTCATAACCATGGTTAGGACTTTCGTCCCCTAAGGACCGGGAAAAACATTCCCCTTCCTTACATGGCTGAAAAAAATAGGGGTGATCCTGACCACTTACGTCCACTCATGGGATGATCCTCCAAGGCTCGGGGCCCAGTTGAACCGGCGTTAACCAAGGTCTTACCAGTTCCAACGTCACTGGTACGAGTGCATCTTCATTTGAATGATATTGTGTGCCTTCGGTCCCGGTTTTAGTTATCCGGGATACCATACATGATCCATATGTATGGTATGCACTACCTACATTATGACATTTGGTGGATTTTTTGGGGTAAATGTAGGTAGATATACCATACATGGATTGTATGGGGTTATGACTTCATGTCTTTGCGAATTTCTAATGTCAATTTCTCGGGAACGTTTGTTGGAATCAATGGTTGGTGGGATTTATTTCCAAAGGATCCATGAGACGATTATATATTTACCTACATTTGGCTTATTTTTTGTATAAATGAAGGTATACAGGGATCGTATGGGATTCGAATCTACTCCCCTCAAAGTTTGATTCGAATGGTTCGCCTGAAAATGATGTTGACAAAACCAAGTTCGGTGCAGCTCCTTTACGATACTGTATAGGGATCTGTTTTCAATAGGTGAAGCAGAAAAATGCGGCCCTTCCCAAAAGGAAAATATTCTTCCAACCACCAAATGTTAGTGGTTTCAGGGAGGGTAAATTTTCTTGGCCTAGGGTTTGGGATATACATCTATAGGTTGGTTAGGGATGTTTGAAGTTTACTCCACTTAGAATCTAAAAACCCAACTTAAAGGTGAAGTGAGCAATGAAAAAAGGGCACCCTGGTTGATAAGGTCATAATATAGGGGATGAAATACTACCCAGTTATAAAAGGGAATTATTTCATAAGCCATGACATAAGGATCCCTATTATTAAACAACCAGGATTCAATGGAAGTATACGACGGTTTTTTTGTGGCGCAGGTGTTGCCCCATACTTTCGAATCTGAGATTCGTTTTTGGAAGGAACTGATCAGGGAATCGATTGGAAATGATCAAAAGAAACATTGGTGCCAGGGTTGAATCCTATTTAGATTGGATAGAACTTTCACTTGGAGTTCGTTCACCCCCGATCCCTGGGGAATTGATCCAATTTGACAATTCCAACTGGCTTGAAACCATCAACAGATATCATGCTCAGCAAAATCAGTTCAAATTCAGGCTTTCGAACATAATAATGAATACAAGAACCAACTAGCATGACAATAATTCTGGGACATGTGTTTTTAAATGAGTTGGCATACTTTGTTCTTGAGAGGATTAAGCAAGGTTTCATCCTTCCAAAATCGTGGTTCTTTTTGTTCACCAACTGCAGTGGACCCACATCTGAGGAATGACATTGTGGCATTGCTTGGACAATTGGCCTCTGGAATATTGATCTTTGGCCACTTGGAGTGACTTTTTTTGGGTGGCGGTGTAAAAATCTATCCTCCCGAAACTAACAGCAATTTTGCCTCTGAAAATACGCCGAAATCCCAATAGGAATGTAGTATTCCAACCATCGGAGCTATGTGAGCTTCAGGGAGGTTGGCAAACCCGCCTTTGGCTTGGTAACTGCAGCCCAAGAATGGGCACACCGCCAGAAAAGGAAAAATCTCTAAGTCCATCCCTTGCTCTTTGGCAACCAGCACCCACCTCCATATGAAGCTGGACAAAGGGAGTCAATGGTGGTCAAGGCCACTTCATGGCCCAAGAAGGCCACAGCAACCAACAGTAGTAGTAACAGTAACAGTAACAGTAACAGTAACAGTAACAGTACCAGTACCAGTAGTAGTAGTAGTAGTAGTAGTAGTAGTAATAGTAGTAGTAGTAGTAGTAGTAGCAGCAGTAGCAGTAGCAGTAGCAGTAGCAGTAGCAGTAGCAGTAGCAGTAGCAGTAGCAGTAGCAGTAGCAGTCGCAGTCGCAGTAGCAGTCGCAGTAGCAGTAAGCAGTAGCAGTAGCAGTAGCAGTAGCAGTAGCAGTAGCAGTAGCAGTAGCAGTAGCAGTAGCAGTAGCAGTAGCAGTAGCAGTAGCAGTAGCAGTAGCAGTAGCAGTAGCAGTAGCAGTAGCAGTAGCAGTAGCAGTAGCAGTAGCAGTAGCAGTAGCAGTAGCAGTAGCAGTAGTAGTAGTAGTAGTAGTAGTAGTATTCAAACAACTATTTAAAATAGTAGTGGTGGAAACAGTAGTGATATTGGTAGTGGTGGCAAAAACAAAATAGAAAGTAGTAGCAATAGCTTGTCCATGGACATCCCTCATCCTCGAAATCACATCTGCCCTGAGGTTGTGACTATGCTCTTCTTCCTTTTCTGCTTGCTTTGCGCCACTTCACCTCTAGGGGTGAAAGTGAAGGGGTAAATTGAGGAGGGCGGTGAAAATTTGCCAGATGGTGCACAACCTGTGGTAATTGTGGAACCAGAAGAATGGAAGTGGATGGGAAGCATTGGCGCAGGAATGCTTACTTGCAGAACTTGCTGAAAGCCCTGAGTCTGACTCCACCCCGACGACCCCAGACCAGGAAGTTCTTCAGGACAGCTACCCTAGCCCAGAACCACTGCAAGACGAAGCCAAAAAAGAAATGAAAGAAGAACCAACCAAGAACAGTAAGGATGAGGAGGAACAAGAGGTGAAAGCGGAGGGAATGGGCGCCCAGGAAGGCCATACTGTCCGGCAAAGCCTGAAGGGGGGTTGGGTCTGTCAAAAGATATTAGAAACCGCCCCTCAGCCATTCCTAGTATATAATGTTCATGGCCCATGGCAAGTCTGAGGAAGAGGCCAGGCAGGCAATTGTGACAAAGGCTGAAGTCCAGTTGCAAACTGCCAAAAGGGCCAAGGAGCTTTGTAAGGAGGGGACAAAAGCGAAGAGGCAGAAGCAAGAAGAAGCGTTTAACAAGGCAATTTAAGAGAGCCTTCAAATTTTTGATGCAGCCTGGCAGGCAAGGACAGGCCTCCCCTTGCCAACCATTACAGCTGGCAAGGCACTGCCATCTGATGCTTCTGTTGCAGATGTTCTGGCTGCCAGGATTACATCACCATCTGCTGGTAGCACAACACCAGTAAGGGCAGGGAGGCTAAAACTCCAGCGTTAAACGCCCTTGTGTTTCAAATCTGAAAGTTCGATGATTGGAAAATTCAAAAAGTTAATTGCCGGGTTTGCTCTGTTTTCTTTTTAAGCCCTAAGAATCCCTGGTTGGACCCTTTTTGGCTTCCGTGGCCAGGTTAAGTTCAGGTGCTTCTTCCTCTTCGCACCCTGCGCCTGCGCTAGGTGCGCGCGCTGTCCCGAGCCAGATCGCAATCGTGTGCAGTTGGAATTGGGCGTATGAAAAGCTATTTTGGTGAAAAAACAAGCAAAGCTGTCTTCAACTTCGCCTCCACTGTGGCAACAGGGTTTGGCTCCTGTGGCCTCAGACGAAGAAACTGAGGAGCCTGAAGTCATTGACTAAAAAGAAGGAAAAAGAAACATGTCAAGACCAAAAAAAAGGTTGATGAAACACAGAAAAAAATGTTGGAAGGGTGAGAGAAAATTTCAACTGTGAGAAGGGCCTCACTTGGTGCCTCACCCAAAAAAGACAAGGAAACAAGAGGGCTTTCTGCAGAGCGCTTGGCGCCGGCTTTGGTTGGCTACCTTCGCTGAGGCTGTTGCTGGTGCTGCGCTGCAATATATACGGGGGTCTGTGCCTGTGCGGACGTGCCTTTTTTAACCCAAGTTTTAGGACACACGCCTGTCTGTTGATTTACGCTTATGTTTGGCCTTGATGGCCCGTGCCATATAAGGCTGGCTTGCGATGGCACTTGAGCTTTGCGTTTTCTGTGGTCTGAGTGCTGGTGCTCGCGAGCACACGTGGTGGCATTGTCCTGTTGTTGGTATCAGGAACGTCCCGGTTCGTCCTTCGCAACGCTTGCTCCGTTGGCCGTCAGGTCTGGTTGAAAATGAGTACTGTGATGACCTTGCCTTACTGAAAGCTGTTGCCGCTCTCCGTGCGCGTGAGCTTGATTTGAGATATCGTGGTCGTTCAGGCCTTTGACTCACTTAGGTTCACTAAGGTTCCTCTGCCATGGTTTTAGCCAAGGGTTGCCCCTGTGCTGGGCCTTCGCACAGCCGTTTGCATCTGGTGACTTCGATCTGGAGCTGCGGCAATTTTCGAGAACAACAACAATTTGAACCTGTATCACACGGGTGTTTTGCGGTCCTCCAAAATATATTCACCTTTCTAGGGGTCAGGATTCTTAGGGAACAGTCAAGTTCAGGCCTATTTTCTAACAGTGTTAAATGGCTGTTATAGTTTCAGGGATGGGGACTTCAAGGTGCGAAATTACTCCCGCCGAATTGTGGCTAGGAGGCATAGTTTTTTCGTTTAGGGCGAAAAACAGGGTGGATAATCCCGAATCTGTCTTAACGCCCTCATTCCTGCACGTCGGTGAGATGTTTTTTCTTCAAGGAAATTCCGAAATATTGCGAATGTTGGTATATTGTTGCTCTGGAAATGTTCCAGCGGAAGGTGTGTTGGTTATTCACCCTTTGGATGTACTCATTGTTACTTGGTCAAGATAAACAGTCAATTACTCTTAGTATGTGATGCGTTTGTTTGTCAAATCATAATGACTGACGAACCACCACATTTTCAAATTTCTAAGGGCATCTCAGGGTGACATCATGTAAAAATTACAAACTGAAAACCAGTTTTCAAATGGAAGTTCCAGCTAGGTGACTTCACCGGGGTGCAATTAGTTTTTGTTTGTTTCGTTGTTTTGCGTGTTTTTGTCTAATCCCGAGCCGTTTCACTCACAGATAGTAATACACACTAAGTTACTATACTATATAGGCTCGAAGTTTGGAAGCAAACGTGCTGAAAAAAATTCCAAGAAACTCACGCGATAAACTAGCAAATAAATGAAAGTAGAGGCACAAAAAGCCGAGAGTGATTTTTATGTTAATTAACCAACCCTCCCCTAACGTACCCCCCACCAGAAATCAAGGTTTAATAGCCGGCCTTCTTAGGGGAAACCGCTGGTTAATTAGCCCTGATCATACAAGGTGGGGCCCTAGCAGTTATAACTTGGGTTGTAACTCCTATAAGTATGGTTGTAACCCCAGTTACCCAACTTGTAAGGCCGGCTATTTCCGGGGTGCCGGTACCGTACGGTAGGGCGTTGGCTGACTAGCCTCAAGATGGCCCCTTGGCAAACCCATCCCCGCTGAACTCAGCTCCTTTAAGTTCCATACACTTGGGGAAAACTACGGAAACCTTTCTGAGAACTAAACATCTCCCCTTACAAAATGTGTGAGGATGTTTTTCTTTTTCCCCATACGGGGTAACTTAGCGAGTTCCCTGGAGGGTGCACCCTGGAAATCTAATATGGATACCAATCATTTCCATATTTGAAAGGAGTAACCTTTTCCAAACCATCATTTTGGGTATCCATGTTTTTTTCAGGGGCGTAACTGTAAACCACTCGCATCGTTTTCTTTCAATTTTCAAAAGGTGCGTAGGGCGGTTTTGAGAAAAAAAACCTTCCCAGGCCTATTGACGATGATGTTTCCTGCCATCCGTGAGGACAGACACGAAATAGATCGCCAGTTGAAGATCTATAGTCGAGTGGTGTTTCTAATGACCTCTATTTTTCTAAGCCAATCTCTAATTGTGAGAAAATTCTTGGCAAATAAAATTACAGATACTTTCAGAAAGAATACATGGGACAGTTGGTGTTTTGTGTATGTTGGAGACGTGAAAATTTCCAACTGGCTATCAACCCTTCATGTAGACTCTAGACGTGATTTTTTTCCAGCCCCCCATGGATCCATCATGGGAGCCGGAAACCATGTCGTGGCGACCCCATCGGTCACGCAGCAAAAAACAGGAGAAACGTCATTTCTTTGTGCATCTTGAAACTTGGACCTAAAACACAAGTTCGTGCGGGTTTGGTTTTTAAAAGCGGCTGCGATATATGGAAGTCGACACCCCCAAGTGGGTATGAATCATGACCCAGATGTGCCGAATGTATGAATCATTTACCTACATTTGACCTATAAATTTAATACCATAAACGCAAGTAAATATTCCCTACATGGAGCATTCGGGTGATGTTGTTCGCCCTGTGTTTTGTTAAAGAAAATCCATTTCTTAACCAATGATTATGATGAGATGGTCGATGGTCGGTTTCTTTTTTGGGGGGAATGTGTGTTTTCTTTTAATGGCTGATGTGCTACAAGAAGGGGCCCCCTAACTACTATAAGTGGATTTATCCCTAGTTATACCCATTTACAACCATGGTTTTTCATAGGGTTTGCTGGGGTTGTAACTACCTTATAACTAGGGTCCCGGGCCCCTTCTTGTAGACAAGAGACCTGAATAATTTTCAATCATTTGGTGAGTTGGCTGTGAAGTCGGACTCCCCAAAGGAAGCTACTGAGAAGGCCATGTTTTTTTTGTGACAACATCTCCTGTTGAGTATGACTGGAGGATGGCAATTTGGAAGCCTATTTAATCTATTTACCAACCCACAACCAAGCACAAAACACTCACCAGTTTGCTTGCGAATTTGAGGAGTTCTATTCACCTCATATGCATATAGCATTCAGGATTTAATGACTACCACATTTAAAACCCTACCCATAGAATCCATGTATGGTATATTTACCTACATTTGGTTGATTTTCATGGTAAATGTAGGTAAATATACCATACATGGATCCTATGGGCTAGACGTCCAAATTTCTATTGACAGGGTGTTTGGGGATTTTTCGGGTATGCCTTTTTAGCCAAACAGCATGCATCCTCACCAGATGTGTGGATGTCTAGGGAACGGTCAAGCAAGTGGTTTTGTCAATAGCTGTTTCTGGTTCCCTTAACAGGTGGTAGGTGATATATTAATATATATATATAATATAATCACCCAATTGCAATTCATACCCAACAAGTTTGTCCATACATGAGCAATGAAAAAAGGGCGACCAGGGGCCGTTTAGGGTCTATATAGGGTATTTTATTACCAAGGTATATAAAGGGACGATTATTATGATAGCCACTATTATAAGGATCCCTATTTATAACACAACCAGGATTCAATGGAAAGTACACTCTGGTTAAGCTAACATAGCAATGGAAAATGGAACCTTAGAAGATGTACTGCCTATTGAAATTGGGGATATTCCAGCCATCTTAGTTTAGCCTTATTCCCTTAGCCCCTTAGAGTTTAGTGGGATTTTACCTGCAACCCACTAAAAGTTTAACTTTTAGCAGGGGACCTAAGGGTTGCCAAGTAGAGGGTAACAGTTGTTTTTTTTTCGTTGTCTCATATGTCCCACTCCAAGGATTCCTATCATCTTGGCACTCCTGGTGAATTAGATCCTCTCCTCGGTGAGTCGACGGTTGACCAACCGGAAAACTGCCGATCACAGGATGAAGAGCAGGGACCTTGACAGGGAAAAAAAAACGCATGATGAAGGCTTACCTGCTGAATGGTTGAACATGTTGCATTTTGGGGGATGGACATCCTACCAAACATGAGCAGGATCATAGTTGTGAAGATTGGGTTTTAAACTGATTCATGAGTTGATTTTGCAACTCAAATTAGGTTGGTTCGAGCATCGATTTGTGAACGGGAGAGAAAAAATGTTTGTTTTCAGGGCTTTGGTATAGGAATTATTTAAGATGTGAGGTGTTAAAACTGTTTAGCAATGATGAGAAGGGTAATAGAATGCCGTTCCAGGTATTTTTGTTGCTAAATTTTAGCTACATTGATAGGAATCAATCAACCTGCTCAATGATGTTGAAGTGGAAACAATTGCAACGCACACTCTTGTCTGTTTGCCTTCAAGTAGGTACATTGTTTTTTTTTTGCAGTCCAAGCTTATAGTTACAAGGTTGGCCTCGTCACCAGTTATAAATGGGGATTTAGATAACTTTAACCCCAGTTACCCATGTATACGGTCATTTATAGGGGTCATTTCACCCTGTTTATAACTGGTAACAGGGCCCATCTTATACCAAATTCATTATCTTCCAAGTGACTCGCCTTGTTCCACGGTTCGCCTGCGTTGATTTTCATCAATTGCCACTTTAAAAGCTGCTTTGATTTTCCGAAAATCTGTTCGAACATCTCGGTTCAAGCTGCGCTGAGCACGACGAGCCTGCGCAGCCCTACGGTCTATTGGGTCTTTTTCTTCAGGTCCTCCATGTGACAAAAGGCGCCGTCAACATGCTTCCACCGAACCTTGGGCCCCGAAAGTGCTATAGATATTTTCAGACCGAAAGACCCGAATCACAGATGTTCAATTAGGAAATATGGTTGACCTTCGATTTTATGGGTCAAATCTTCCAAAATATGGGTCATTTGGGTTCTAGGTATGTATATTTACCTACCATTTGTTGGTAGTTTTTGGTATATATGTACTTTCATTTTTTTGGTAGTTTTGCCAAGTTTTGCATGGGAAATGTAGGTAGATTTACCTTGCATTGAGTGTTTGGCTTGGGGAAATGATTTTCTACTTGACTGGGTTGCATCTTGTTGAACTGGGTTGAAACCACCAAATAAGTCATGGTTTCTCATGTGTTTTGTCCCTAAGGATCCAGATATATCCTAAGAAATGGATTTTTCCTATATTCCTATGACCTGGGCATAGGATTGGAACCTGAAAAATCTTATTCAATCGGGAGGTGTTTTGATGTCTAGGGTGCATTCAATGCTGGTTCTTGGATGTATTTCCTAGTGAAACAAAGAGTCATAGTACCTTTCTTGCTGGAGCTCGCTGGTGGTTTGAATTGTATGAATGGTTACAAGGTGGGCCCTGTCGGTTACCAACGGGGTTATAGCCCCTTAAATAACTGGGGTTGTAATCCTCCTTATAGACTAGGGGCTAGGGGTTATAAGTTGTAACTCCATTTATTACTAGTAGGGGCCCAACTTGACATTGAACTGCAGTCATTATGGAAGTCCTACTTGGACGTCCCAGGAAGTTAGTAAAAGGTTAGTAAGTGATGTAAGTGGGTTTTAACCCCAATATACCTCGTTTATAATTAGATTATAATTTATGTACTAACTTCCTGGGACATCCAAGTATGCAACTTCTTTTTTGTGTGATTATTTGCATCTTGGCTGAAAAAGTTACGGACCGATTCTCGAATCACCACCAATCTTGTATTCATTTAGACCCTGAAACCAACAGCCAGTTCGCCCCTGAAAATGGTGGTGAAGGGAGACAATCCGGCTTGAGGATTTGCTGTTAGTCTTAGGGAGGGCAACGCTTTTGTTGATCCATTTCCCATAGGATAGGGCACTCTCTTTTTTTTTAATGTACCAGAATGCCATGATATTTACCTACACTTGTTTGATTTGTATGGTAAGTGTAGCTAGATATACCATACATGGGTACCATGGGTTTAATGGGATTTATCACCACTAAATCAACATGTGGTATGTATGGAACTGGAATTTACAGGCATCAACGTACGAACAGTTTTGGTGTTGTGAAAAAGACCATATTCTGTTTGTTTCAAGCTGCATTTTTTCTTTATCTACTATGGTGTTTACCACCATCAAAAATCCACCACCACTTATATTTGGGAACTTAATTAAGCAACTCAAGGATTGGTAAGACATCTGGAATTTGGTAAGTTAGTGAATCCATGCCAAGGAAGTGGGATGACTTCCCCAATCGCAATGCCACTTGGATTGCCCCCTTTGCTCACGGCACTGAGAGGGGAGGGTTGAAGATGAATGACTTGGGGGCGGGCGGGCGAAAGCCACATTTCCTTCGATGCTATAGGCAACCCACAACACAATCCCATTGAAGCTGCTGGTTATCGGATAGGATTTTGTTGGTTTTTTTTTGTCGCAGATATTTTTTTGTTGTTTCCACCCCTATACTGCGGGTGGTAGTCCTTTTTCACACAAGCACATGATGAGCTTGGGTGGTGCTTTTTCAAAGATATTGTTTTCTGCCTGGGAAATTTGCGGAAGCTGAAACCAATTTGACTTCCGTATGCCGTATGTCGTATTTCTTCAAGTTGGACTGAAACCGCCGGACCTAAGTCAGTCCAAATGACCCCGCTGCTTCCAAGGATGCCAAGTGTGCTTGCGGAATCTGGATTTTCTTGGCCGGGGTTTTTGTGAGCACCTAGGTATGATCAAAAGCACAAGGTGGGCCCCTACTAGTTATATCTATTTATAAATGGAGTCATGGGGCCACCCTGACTTGGTAACTGGAGTTACATTCCCTATAAGTGGAATTATAACCTTACTTATAGCTGGTTTTTGGGGCCCACCTTGTAATTGTGGGAAACGCCATCCGAAATTGGGTTGGAAGACAGTTCTATTCTGTCCTTACCTTTGCAGCCTGGCAGGTATATCTCCTCAAAAGAATTGTCTCAGAGAGTAAATAGTTTATAGGCTGATCCCCAAGGCTTTAAGATTTTTCCCAGGTTGGTTAGTCAACCAGGTTGGTTAACGGTTAGAACGAGGAGTAACGATGATCCAGGATACATCTCAGATATGCATTTGGAATGCGATTTCGCACTCCCAGTTGAAAGTAGCAAATGAAGCTTAAGTTATTAAGTATACCAGGTGATTCAAGCCGTGACCTTTTAATCCCCGAACGTTGGAGGTCACCAATAGCCTTTGATTTCGGGTCACGTGAAGTCACCATCCCCAAAAGGTCACGACTTGAATCACCATGGTTCATAATATTTAGGGGCTGGACCTTCTTAAAAAAAAAGTAAGGGGATATCTATCACCATTTTCTAGACATCAACTACACGCAAATTGGTTTGTTGGTGCTTCAATTTTGGTGTTTTTTTTTGAATATATAACTTCAATGATTAAGGGAATCATTAATCATTACTGAAGGAGATGCTGCCTCGAATAGCAACACTGATTCACCAGGTGATTCAATTCGTGACCCAACTTGATTCCGGACCTGCGAGCTCACCATGTTTTTCACCGTTTGGGGTCACATGAACTCAGCATGAAACTTGCAGAATTGCAAAACGGTACACTAGTGCAAATCCTGAAGAACAACAAGTTGGTACCAAGGTCCGCCCCAAAAAACTAGGTACACTCCAGTAAACTAACATAGCAACGGGAAATCCACCATTTGAAGATGTATCTCCTATTAAAGCATGATGGTTTTCCAGCCAGCTATGTCAGTTTACGAGAGGGTATGAGTAGGGTCAGTGGTCAGTTATGTCACTCCAGTTATAGGGGTGAAATAACTCACCAGTTACCCAATGATTTTCAGGCCATTGATAGGGGTGAAATTACCCCAATTTTATCTACTAGGGGCCCACCTGGCCCAGGATGAGTCACGGAAACCGAAAATTCATACAAACGCTGAGGCTACTTGAGTATTGCGACCCTTGGCTTTATTGAATGCTTGGACTTACCAGACAATCAGGACAGATGTGTTTTTTTTCGACGGGTTGCAACTCGTTTCACTGAAAGGAGCCGTGTTGGTGGTGTTTGTTACTTTTTCCATATCATCCATTAATATCCATGGGACTGGTATATTTACCTACGTTTGGTTGGTTTTCAATATTAAAATATATTAAAATATGGTAAATATATGAGTATCGGACAAAATTAGGTATGACCAAAGTAGTATTGAGAGAGTCGTGGGGTTGCCATTGCTGCAAAACCGATAGGGGCCCACCCTAAAACGATACCCAAAACGATGCCCTCAGGAAGGTTTGCACAAGGTGCCGCCACTGCAAAACCGATAGGGGCCCACCCTACTTAAGGATGTCCCTTCGCCATGTACCAAATTTTGTCCGTAACTCATATAGGTAATCTATGCTAAATTTCTGGGCTGACATTCCAACCAGCTTGTTGTTGACCCTGAGTCAACTCGAAACGACTTGACTGAAACCTACAATCTTGGTGTTCCAGCCTTGACCTACCAGGTCCGTTTTATGAGTGACCTTTTCAGGGGTCAATTTTTCATTGAGCTCCAACTAGGGTGAGCAGTTTGGATCACTTGGAAGAAGCTGGTACTACCAATTTATACACATCCTTTGGGTTGTCCCCCTTCCCAGTAATAGTGGCACATTGAAGGTTCATATAGGAATTCAGGACAAGACATGTTTATTACATCCTGGTGGTCACGTTTTATTCCCATAGGATCCATGTATGGTATTCCTGGTACCCTAAACAACAATTGTTTAATGGATGTTTGGTAAAACAACCATTTTTTTATGTAATGACTTGGAATCATCCAGTTGAAACAACCATTAGAAAAAACATGCTTGTTTGGAGTTCCAGGTATTTACCTACATTATTTACCACCAAAAACTACACCAAAAAGGTACGTATAGATAAGTTTGCAAGCTTCTGGGATTGGTCCTTCGGTTCAACCCAACAACCCTAGGGATCCAATCACCTTGTCAGATGATGATTAAGGTGTCCAATCACCTCCTCAGGAAGGTATTTAGGTTACATTACCATTCTCAGAAGGTGATTGGATCCCTAGGGAAACACACACATCTCCGGATATCGGGGGGGTAACGGGTAACTGGTGGACGGTTTCGACGTCCCAGCAGGAGGTGTATGAATCGGACCATCAACTGCCAGTGGTTTGGATACGACTTTGTGAGTTGGCGCCATTGCAGGCAGATTTGGCAATGAACAGCCGGTTGGTCATCGGTGGGTCACCCCCAAATTGGTGTTAAATGAAAGCTAAGGGAAGTGGTTCCCCCCCAAAAAATGGGTGAAACCATCAGCTGATTTTTAAAAGGATGCTACCTATACCATGCTTTCCACCATCAAAATTCAACCGTTTTTGGAGAATCCTTATGAAGCAAATCCCAAAAGAAAGGAGGGAAGGTTGACACAATACCTGAACAAAAACTCTCCATGTAGCCAATATTTACCAAACCATTTCCCCTTGAATGAGGCCCTTGTTCATCTAATGTAGGCAAAGAATCCATTGAGTTTTGGGATAAAAAGTGCCATTAATAGCGCCAACGTCAGGAAATCCACCAATTCTAGATCGATTTCCTACAAGGTGGGCCCCTATACTATCGTCATAAATGGAGAACCCCTATATACTTGGCCTTATAACTGGGTAACTGGGGTTAACCCGTATAAATGGAGTTATGTAATATATCATAACCCTACTACTTACAACTGGAAGGGGCCCACCTTGTATCATTTATTGGTTTACTGCAGTTTTACGTTCTTCGGCCCTAAAACTCAACCACCTGGGCTTATGGCGGTTTATGGCGGTTTCGCCATTGACTTGTGACAACCTTTGGACCCCAAAACACCATGGAAAAATGAAGGGTTTTCGACTCTTAAAAATGTGGGTTGCAAGCCGTGCAAATGAAGGAAGCGTGGGTTGCCGTGCCAAACAAAGTGAAGATCAGTAGGTTTATAAAGTTGAGGAAAATGGCCGGTCATCCAGCCAACTACTATAACTAGGTGGTGGTTTCACATATTTTTTATTTTTACCCCTACCTGGGGAAATGATCCAATTTGACTAATATTTTTCAAATGGGTTGATTCAACCACCAACTAGATAAATATCATCCTTTTTTTTTTAACGGGAAAACCAGTTCGCCTACTTTCTTTTTACAATGATGGCTCTTCATTTCCTCACTCAGCCAAGTAGGCCAACCTCTTAAAACACCTTTCAAGATTACAGATTCAGTAGGGAAAAATCAAGACTAGGTGGTGGTTTCAAACATTTTTTATGTTCACCCCGAACCTTGGGGAAGATTCCCATTTCGACTAATATGTTTAAAAGGGGTTGAAATCACCAACTAGAAGATACATCAACCGTTATTAGTCCTTTAAAGGCTGAGTGAGATAAATAAACCATTATAAGCGGAATATTTACAACGTGGGTATATCGGGAATATAACTATACCTTTTAGGGTATATAACTGGTTGTTGTACGGGATTTGTTGGGGATAAAATCTATACCCCAGTTTTTTTGGGGGGGATCGCGGGATCGTTTTCCTTTTCGACACTTCTTCAGGCGGCGATCAATTATTCCATCTTGGATCACCTGATTGTCGCAGGTGTTTTTGTTCGGTGTTTTTTTTTGGGGGGGGGATCCAAAAATGGGGGGATCAAAATGACATCTTTTTTTTTTCGAAGGGGGGAGATGTTGATGATGTTTTTTTTCCCACGGGGGAGATGTTGATGATATTTTTTATTGTAGGGGGAGATGTGGGGAGATATACGGGTTTTTTGAAGGTTAAGTAGCTATTTGGGTAAGCGAATCCATCTAGAAATTAGTTAAAAGACACTTCAGGTTGCTCTATGCAAGTTTTCAACGCGTTTGGGACTTAAGATTCTTTAGGGAATTAATTCATGGCTGGTTAAGAGAAGCCCATGTTTAATAAGCCCCTGCTCCATAAGGCCTTATTTCTGGCAGGGGTACGTTTGGTGGGGTAGGTTAACTAGCCATTATTTGTGCTCCTTAAAGAACTTCTTTGTAACCAATACTAGGTGGTGGCAACTCAAACATTTTTTCTTTTCATCCCTACCTGGGGAAAAGATCCAATTTGACGAGCATGTTTTTGGAATGGCTTGGTTCAACCACCAACCAGATTAGAATGACGACTGGAACTGGATGGTTTCATTTTCCATCTGGGCGCGGGTTGTCCATATGACCTGAAGACAGCAGTTTTTTTGTTTTTTATTTTTCGAAAAAAAATCCACAAGCTACTGGGATGTCCTGCCGGTACTTAGTAAATAGATGTAAATAGATTATAACCCCTATACGAGTAGGTTATACGTCCCCTTAATGGGTTACAAACCAACTTACTAACTAGTTCCTAACTTCCATGGACACCCTCGTACACCTCCGAAAATCAACATGGAACCGACAAAAATTGTAATCGGTAGATGTGCTGATCCTTTTGCAAGGGTGCATTGACAGGTTGCAGCTGTGTCAATTTTAGGGGGGGTGTATTTTCCTTTCTCAGATACTCAATCTACCTTTGGGTAGTTTAGGGGTTAAATGTAGGTAAATATGATTGAGTGTTTGGGTGTTGCTTGAGATTGAGACGACCAGATTCTTAAAGTGAATTGCACTCCGGTAATCCAATATAGCAATGCATTTACAAATGGTGGAATTTCCATAGCTATCTTAGATTACTGGAGGGTAATATAGAGGGAGTTTGGAAAATCCAACGGAGTACTAACCAGGTCACCCTGGCTACTTAGATGTCCCGTTGGAAGTTAGGATCAATGGCTAGTAAATGGGTTGTAACCTACTTATAAATGGGGTTTTTGTTGGGGTTACAACCCATTTACTGTACGAACCATTTACTAATTTTTTGGGACATCCAAGTATGTGTACAGTATAGTGTTTTTGTAGGGGATGAACAGCTACATACCAGTTTCAATTGACATGGATGGGTGCACCCCGGCCCCAGTGTACCCATGGTATTTAGCTGGTGTTCTCTAGGGATTCTTGGGGACTATAACAGATAAATACCCCCTAATATAGGGATTCTATATGGATTTCCCATAGGGAGCCCACGTTGGTAGGGATACATCCAACTATTCCGTTGCAGTTGTAGGGGATTCTCACAAGCCATTGTAAGGATTCAGTCATGAACCAACCAGGATTTCAGAGAATGTCATAAGGGTTCAACATTGCTGTTGCTCAATAACTGGTGATTTCGAGCTAGTATTTTATTAACATAGCACCATTAGAAGGAAACTTCATAGGAATTTAGGGGCCCACACGCCAAGCTCCTGAGGAAATAGCCGGCCTCAAAACAAGGGAGTTATGTTAGTTATATTACCATCAATATACCATCAATGTCAGTTACAGTAATACTCCCCCGTCACGGCCGACTAGTTCCTACCTTGGGACCCCAACAACCCATAGGAAAAAGTAGAAGAATTTTAAGCCCTTGAAAATATGGGGTGAAATAACCCCGTAAAAGTGGAGGGATACATGGGTTCCCATGGTAGCAGGGTATGCCTTAGATGTCCCATGAAAAGTCATCCTTCAAATGGTGCGATTCCCTTTCGGTGCCATTTTCGATAGCCAGGACGTTTGAACTATCTCTTGCCCAACGGCACAGAGGAGACGATGACAGCCGCCAGGGAAAGAGGCGGAAATTTACCTGAGATTCATTTTTCTTCTTATAGGCGTTGGGTTCCTAGGTGGTGTTTCCAAATATTTTTTATGTTCATCCCCGTTTGGGGAAGATGTCCATTTTGACAAATATTTTTCAAATGGGTTGAAACCACCAACTAGGTTCACATAATCAAATATGTTTTGGATTTCTTTGCCTACCCAAAATTAACTTGAGTAAATGATCCAATTTGATTAAAAGTGACTGACCAGTTGATGTTTTACAGTTATCCATAAGTTCTAGGTGGTAATTTTAACATTCTTTTATCTTTATCTAGCGATCCTTCGGAAAATGAATCACAATTTGCCTTGTGCATATATATTTCGAACTGTTTGACACCACCAACTACTAAAGCCTTCATTGATTCAGAACTCCCAAAGGAACTGTTGGTAGTTGTTTGTTCACCAACATATACTCCGGTAAACTAACATAGCTGGCCGGAACATGAACCCGGATTGAAGATGTTAATGTCCTATTGAACATGGGGATATTCCAAGGGTGGGCTAAGACCCTTTGAGGGGTGAATAAATCTGTATGTAAGGGGTGTATGTGTAGGTCCTCAAAATAGTCCGGGCCATTGAGATGCAGCATTATGAAGGAAAGTACCTTCTTTCAAAGACAAGCATGTCTGTGTGGGGGATGATACTACTATGATTATATACCCAGTTACAGAGGGATTTTGATAAGACCTGAGAAGGACGCAATAAAGAAACCAGTGTAGGTCAGTATCCATGGGATTGGTATATTTAATCAACATGAATGGTTGATTTTTGAGGTTTTCATGTGAGCCTACAGGTATACCATACAACCATGCATGGATTCTATAGGTAGTGCCCTAAGAATCCTGACCCCTCAAAGGTGGCTATTTTGACCTGCTATACAGGTTCACTCACCCTTCCATTGGAGGGTCCTTGGGGATTCTTAGGGGTGGAATGTCATCAGGGTTCAGCGTTGCCAACGCACACAGATGTCCAAAAAGGAGATCTTTCGCATGAACCTCACTTCCGATGCGGATATTTTCTTCCCATCACCCGATTTCCGATGCAAGCGCTTCAGCCCCATGGCATTGTTCGTCTATTTTTTTTTGGGACTGAGAGGTCCTACACCTTTGGTCAGCCAATATGGGGCTAGCTGGAAAATAGCCATGTTCAACGGGGAATTTCCATCTTCAATCCAGGTCCATTTTTCAGTGCCAGGTTAGTTTACCAGAGGTACGGTCTGTAGCCTTTTGCATCGATGTTTTTCAGTAGGAGGTTTTCTGGGTTTCTCTCGAAGGGATTTGAATTTCATGTTCTAGAAGGTTGAGAGTTTCTTATTGAGTTAAAAATAAATTCTACAAGTGATGGTTTCCAAGGATTGTTTGATTTCATTTTTACCCTGAGAATAGGGAAAATTGTTACTGATGTTGACATATGTTTCAAAATGGAAGAAAAACCCACCGCCACCAATTGTTTTAGAGGAGGTCTCAGATTTTCTTGAGCAACAAATCTTGAGAATCGTCCCCCCCTTTAGAGATCCGAAGGACATTATAGTTTGCCCCCCCCCGTAGCAGTGGCATTTTTGAAGGTGTTTTTTTTCAGGATTCCCTACTCAACATGTGACAAAATCCTGGTGGTCGCGATTGTATCCTTGGAGGGAGGCAGAGGCAATTACTTGGAGGATCATCCCAGTTAGTAAGTGGTTAATAACCATGGATAGTAAGTCCCCTAAGTAGGGTTATTCCCATTCCAAATGGCCAAATGGCTTATAAATGGGGGTTACTAACCACTTAAATGGGATGATCCTCCAATTATCAATCACTTGCTTGATAAAAAGATGATCCTTTAAAGGGGCGTGGAGGTTACCTCCATACAATACCAGATATACCAGTTTACCACTAAGAATCAGCATTTGGACCCTCCGTTTAATACCACAAGGTGGGCCCCTACCTAGTTATTAAATGGAGTTATAACCACTAACCACGTGTGACGTCAAAGGAGAGTTGTCAAGTATCTACGATGCTCTGGTTTCGGACCTCGTACCTGATCAGCCAGCTCTGCGAAGAGCTTGGTATCTGTGTCGCGAGGATCCTCATTGGGCACCGGAGGATGAACTGCCATCTGATCCTGCAAACATGCGGGACGCCATCAAGGCAGCATTTCCTGACAACCTCGTTGGTTCTGGTGGAACCTGTATTTCTTCGTTCGTGAAGTACAAGACAACAAACCGTGCCCATGTCGGCATCAAGCCATCGCATTTCGATGGGACTCCTACAGGATCTATTGATCTCCCTTTGGGTGTTGCAGATGACCATGGCCATATCATTTCTCTTGAGTGGTCCAAGATTCATTTGCCACCACTATGTTCCAATGGTTGTTTCAGCCAAAGGATGATGATGGAGATCTTCTCGAGTCCCGTCGTGCACAAGCTGAAGCCGACTGGTCAGGTAGGTGTTCAGGTCTCCTGAAGCAATTGTTCGAAGAAAGAGTAGGCCCACCACTGTTCAATGCGCCAACACTTCATGGGATGTGGCGCAAGGCGATACCGCCGTGACATTGAACGGGTGCAACTCTCATTCTCGTGTCTTCATGCAATGGTGTGGGGTTTTGCTTGATTTTTTTTTAAGTTTTAGCTACCTCATACCAAATCCGAGCATTTTTCTGCTCAGTTGACGAAAGCTCGCTGCTTTTTCTGAGCCGAAAAGGTGCTCTTTCGTCTTTCGAGGGGCTTGAGGTGTCTCCCCAAATCACTAACCCCATGGAGTCATGGTCCCCTAGAACTAGCAAGGCCGTAGGGGGAAACCACCTTGCAGGTATACAAATCTCTCAACCCTGCCGACGATACTCCTCACGTATTCTATTTTTTGTGCGGTGGTTTTGGTAGCCGGGTGAATCGTGGACTCCAAAACAATGGCCTGTAGGCATTTGGTAGCCGGTGAGTCTCCAAAAAAAACTACCGAGGCGTCCAAGCACTGACTCCCAAAGATGCCTTGATGCCTTTTCAGGTGTTTGAGGCCACGCATCTGTGGGATGTGTCTCGGGAAGGAAGTTAGGATCAATGAATGGTTACACCCCTGAAAGCTAACATGACATAGGAAAATCCCATTCTTTTTAATAGGAAAAACATCTTCCAATGGTGGATGTTCCATTGTCTAGTTCTCGGGGGTATATAACACATGGGTTATTCCACCTACCTACTTATAAACGGCGTTTTGGTTGGGGCTAATAACCCACTGATCCCAACCTTTGAACCGATCACGTCCTTCCCGGGACCCACTTAAGTGGGTGAGGGGGTAGATCCAAGCAACATGAAAATTGGATCTATCATGTTTCCCAGCTATGAGTGAACAAAAACAACTGAAACCACCACCTAGTTGGAAGATCATCCTATGACTTGTAAGTTGTTAGGATTACCCACATTTATCTGCAATAAAATGGCCATTGGATGAGGGGTCCCACAACCCTACTTAGCGGCACCGGGGGAGATTTGGATAGGTTTAACCTGCAAGGAATCGGACTTAGATGATTATAGGTTTTTTTTGTGGATCGCCAGTGGTTTCTGGGTAAATCTTCGGAATCGTCCCTTTTAGCCCGTTTAGATTTGGTGATGTTTTTTTTTATAAATGTAACTTACTAAAAGTTAAACCTGTAGCAGGGGACTTAAGTTTTGCCTAGGTTTCAAAATGAAAAATACAAATCTTAAATGCACAAAAAAATGCATCGCATTTACAACATATTTTCAGCCTTTTCTTTTGCTGAAGGTGGTGGTTTCAATGATTTTGTTCAATATCTTTACACTGAAAATCGGGCAAACTGATTCCCAGTTCGATGAGCATTTTTTCAATTGGGTTAAAACTGGAAACCAACCACCTACAGACTGTATACCATCTACTACAAGGTGGGCACCATCACCAGTTATAAGTAGGGGCCCAGAACTCCTCTTATAGGGGTTATTTCACCCCAGTTATTACCAGTTATTTCAGGCTATTGATAGGTATTCTAACTCCATTTGTAAGTGGGTTAGTTTTTTTCAGCCATTCAGAGTAGCAAACCAAGTCTTTGGGTACAACAGACAAACGGCAACCTTATCTAGGCATCCACCAATTGAATGCTTTATTTTGCAAGAATTGATGCCGCTTTTCAACGCATGTGCTTGTGTGTTTAATTGGTTTTGGGTAATACTACTAAATTCTTGGCATTTGGACATCCATACTGTAGGTAAGTCGGAGTCTTTATATTGTCAACCAGAACACCACTGCACTACTCCCCAAAAATCAACCATTCATACTGTTGATGAAAGAAATCCTGCACCTGTTAATAAGTAGTTATACCATTATTTGCAGGGTTCTATACATCCCAAATAGTTAGCCGGATTTCTTGCATCATCACCAGTATCATGTCAATGTATTATCACGACTGGTCAACCTAACCCCCCAAAAGAAATAAGGCCTTATGAGCAGGGCTTATTAGCCATTGGTTTCCCTTAATAAGGCCGGCCTTATTAAACCTTGATTTGTGTGGGGGGAGGTTACGTGGCCCGGGGAGGGTAGGATATACCACTCCCATTGATGCGCACGAACTGGAAATACCTTGGCAGGTTGGTATTGAAGAACCGTTTCATCCAAAACTCATGGCTGTGCAACCCGGTTTGAGGTAAAGACCCGGGGGACCCGGTAACCTGGAGATCCAGGATGTATTTGAAAAACAAAACCTTACCAAAAAACGGGATAGCCAGGCTAAAAATGAAGGTAGTGGGGTGGTAGGGAGCATGCAAGATGGGCAACTGGAAGACCAGTTTTAAGTAGGGCTACAACTCCTGCATTTGTCCAATCCATCCCCCTCCCACAAAAACAACCAGGGTGAAACAAAACTCTAGAAATTTGGTGTTTTTGATGGATTTTTTTCTCTATGTCTGGCAACGAAAACATAAGCATGAAATCAAAAAATCCCCAGAAACTGAGATGGAGTGGTTCTGAGTACGTTTGGTGGTTTTTCTCTAGTTTGCTTTGGATAGCAAGATGTTTCGAAAAGGGTTTGACCTTTGCACGACTATCCAAACCTCAGTTGCTGCATTTGGTTGAAACTCCACAAATAAACACTATTTCAGATACTCAATGTATGGCCTATATTTACCTACAAAACTGGGTAGTTTTTTTTTCGGATGTTTTCATGGATTCGATCCCATGGGATTCGCCATTTTTCACCACCATTTGGGGGAATATGTTTGGGTCACAACCTTTCCAAGGCATCGAACATGTGGCTGTTTCCGAAAATGGGGGAACCCCTAAATCATCCATTTTAATAGGGTTTTCCAATATTTTCACCATCCATTTTGGGGTACCACTAGTTTTGGAAACACCCATGTAAATCCAAAATCCGAGGAATGGCCTCTATACGCGTGGCCTTTTTTTTGGTCCATCTTTGGCTGAAAACGCCACAAATCCTCATGCTTGTCAGGTCCAATTGGGATTGGATACGATCGGTGGGCCCCGAGCCGATCGTTACAAATGGGGTTGGTTATGGGGCCCGTAGAAATTGCCTTATAGATGGGTAACTGGGGTAAGAATCCTACTGGCAGGGGCTGGTACAAGCTCATGTATAACCGGTAGGGGCGGCCCACCGATCGTATGATTGATATGATGGATTGAAGCGTGCGGATTTGATTTTTGCACAGTACTTGTACTTCCTAATACCCGAAATCTAACCATTATTGTTTAATGGATAGAAATGGTGAACCACACCATTTTGTCAATAGTCACGATTTGAGAGAGCTTAGCAATCATTAAGATGGTTGTTGATAGGGTATACCAGATATTTTGTGAATGTGAAACATGGAAAGAAGGAGTTGGCAAAGAGAAGATGAACAAAAGCAAAAAGTATTGCTAGGAGAATTACTTTGGGGCCTGCCAAAAGCATGCAAAGTGGGTTGAATAATCTATTCACTTTTATCAAAGGGAGCCTGTTTTTAACCTTCGCCAAATCCACTCGTTTTTCCAGTGTTTAAGCTGCACCCAATTTGGACTCTAATTGCGCAGATTAGATGACTAATTGGGACTAACCTTAGATGACTAATTGGGACTAACCTTGATGTTACTAACATAGCCAAAACCAAACATATGGACTTGAATCATTCCATCATTCATAGCCAGTCAACCTAACCCCCCCTAACGTAACACCCTCAGAAATAAGGGCTTTAGTAAAGCTTTAGTAAGGCTTAATTAAGGGAAACCAATGGTTAATAAGCACTGCTCATGAGGCTGGCTATTTCTGGGGGTTACCTTAGATACCAGTCATGAATCATGGTGGGCCAAGCAAGTATTGCACCATTTTCCTTCGACTGAAAATCCTGTTAAAACCCAGATGCTCCGAGTCTATGGAATACCCAAAATCTTCAAATTTAAGAGAAATTTCGGAATTACCACCATTCCAACAAAAATTGTATCTTCCAGGTGATTCAATTCGTGACCTTTTGTTTCCACAAATTGAGGTCACTTAACCCTTGACTTCGGGTCACGTTTTCACCATCCCAAAAAAAGGTCACGAATTGAATCACCTGCTACCTACATTTACCATGAACTTTTTCGCGCCAAATTGAATCGGAAAATATGTTCCTTACATTTACAGGGAATCTAAGGGAATTTCCTGAAGTGTCGAATAAAACCAGATGGTCAGTAAATGGGTTAAGTTATAACTCATAACCTACAAGCGGTCGGTTTAAGTCGTATCGCTCGGGGAGAAGTCGTATCATTCTGCGTGCCCGCAGTGTTTCCATGACTTTTTTCCTATCCGGCAATAGTTCATGCATCATTTTTGCTGTTGTGCGCAGTATTTTGTTGCTTTTGGATTTTTCGTTGGAATACTTTGTGCTTTCGTAATTAGCTTGTGTGCCCACAATATTTTGATGACTTTTGCTTGTATGCAGCACTAGTTCATGTATCATTTTTGCTGTTGTGCGCAGTACTTTGTTGATTTTGAGCTTTCATTTGCAGTCTTTGTGCCTTCGTATTCAGCCTGTGTGCCCACAGTGTTTTGATGACTTTTTTCATATCCGGCAACAGTTCATGTAGCATTTTCGCTTTGTGTGTAGTAACATTGTTGGTTTTGCAATTGTGTTTGCACTCTTTTTTTTGTAGTACTTAGTTTGTGTCCCTGCAACATTTTGATGGTTTTTTTCCTATCCGGCAATAGTTCGTGCATCATTTTTGCTGTTGTGCGCAGTACTTTGTTGGTTTTGCCATTGGGATTGTCAAAAGAAATTGCCAAAAGAAGTCTGTGTAACAGTCGCTGTGCCATTGGGATTGTCAAAAGAAGTTGCCAAAAGAAGTTTGTGTAACAGTTGCTGTGCCACTGGGATTGTCACAGAAGATTGCCAAAAGACGTTTGTGTAACAGTNCTGTTCAATGCCGCTGTGCCATTGGGATTGTCGCAAAATGATGTGACTTCCCGCCGTGTGATGTGACTTTCCTCCATCTCGCAATTCCATTGGGTGATGTGACTTTCCTCCGCGTGATGTGACTTAAGCCCGGCGCTCGTATTGATCAATGGGTTATATTGGGGGTACACTCCACGTACTAACCTTTTAGTAGCTTCCTGGGACATCCTAATACTATGCTTCGGTAGACCCTGCGGCAGGAGGAACACTTGTTGAAGATATGGGTTCCGAGTTCGTATCTTTGGCTGAAAAGTTCAAACGTGTCGAAATTCAAGTACAATTATAAGCAGCGTGAAATAACTCCATTTATAGGTGTGAAATAACTATGGAATAACTTGAGTAGCCCAGTTATAAGGCCATTTGTAGCGGGGTATTTCACCCCATTTATAACTAGTAGGCGCCCACCTTGTACTGGTCGGCATCCAATCCGCAAAGTATGACGACTTGGGCCTTGGGTATCAATCTAATCATCTCAGCCACGCATGGTGTAAACATAGTTACACTGCGGTAAACTAACATTGCAATGGAAATCGGATTTTTTGAAGATGGTTGAGGCATGGCACTTGACTTCAAACACAAACATTTGCTAACGAAAAAAACACCAAAAGTCAATCAAGGCCCAATGGTTCGCTTTAGGAAGTCTTCATGAACTAAACCCTTCCTAAAGCGAGGCCACCTTTATGGAGAACTTCCGTGGAAAACATCACATGAACTCCATATGAATCGAAATGAGCCTTATGACTGGGTAACTGAAGTTATTTCACCCCTATAAGTGCAGTGATTTCACCCTATATTATATAACTTATAACTGGTTTTCTGGGGCCCACCGTGGAGGTGGGCCCACCTCCATCCGTGAAACTCTCAGGTGACCCAAATTTCGCGAGGTACCTGAATCCTCCAGTTGGGTGTGAAATTTGTTGCCCCAGAAAGTTTAACCACCAAAAACAGATGTGGCCTGAAATTTGAAAGGTCTTTGGGGGTGAACATAAAAACAATTCTCCCTAAGAATCCGTTGGTATATCTTAAGTAAAGTATTACTAACCCCTACATTCCTGAAATACCTAAGGATGTGGCTGGAACCCTCAATTCTTCAGAGGGTCTGGATTCTTAGGGCACTAAGAATGTCGTTGGTAGCTAAACAGGAGGAATCCTGTCACCTTATTTACCCAGAGGATCCATGGGACTGGAATATTTATCTACATGAATGGTTGATTTTTATGGGAAATGTAGGTACATAGACTATACATGGATCCTATGGGATACAAGGGTAGGTTTGCCCAAACAAAAAGCCGTATCCATATACAGTTTTTTTTTTGTTCGGTGCACCGGATTCCTCCATTTGGATGGTACTACTGAAATGTTTGGCAAATTTACTTCCCAAGAGTTGTTTCTTTTTGTACTACATTTCTCAATGGAAAGCAAGTTGCAAATTGAGATTTCTTGGGTGTTTTTTGGTATGGGAGCCACCTTTTTTTTTTGGCAGGGAAGACATTATTTTGGATCGCTTCTAGAATCACGCCCAAAGTTGGTTTTTCTTCGACTCATGTTTTTTCTTGTTGCTGTTGTCATCGGCGAAATTTATTGTTGACCAGGAAACTACCAAAGCAACGTAATCTGGTCATGAATGTGGTGCCATCACAAGCTATTTGGACAGATACTTTGGGAGGACGTCAAGGCTGGATGGGAATCTGGGAGTAAAGCCAGGCTTCTTTGAGGAAGTAGCCGGCCATTTTTTGGGTGGGTTATTAACTAATAACCACCATGATCCCTTTCTAATGATATGGCCTTATTTGTTTGGGGCCGGGGTGGCATTGGGGTGGGGGCGATATTTTGAAGACGGTGAAACTATCAGTCCACGCTCACGCCCAACCAACACCTACAGGGAAACAGGTACATGATGCGAATCAGTTAGCAGTATACAGTACTGGACTAATTAAGGCATTAGAACAATAATCCCTGCCTCACATGTGACCAGGGAGGTAGGTTTGGGAGGGGGTAGGTTGACTATAGCCATGATTTTTTTTGCGTTCTTTTTGGTCGAGTAAGACGGATGGTCGACAAATTCCAGGGCATAGGATTGGATCGGGGAAATCTCTGATTCTTAGGACATACAAACGGATCCGAAAAGAAAAACAACCGGTCTGCGAATGCCAATTCCTTCTCTACCAGGTGCTCCTTGCGATGACACGCATTTCTTCGGCGATCCTTGAAACCCAAAAAGCGCCGCAAAGCTAGTTCTCAGGTGAACAGAAACCAAAAACCTGGCTATTTAGTTTATATGTGCTGGGGTCAAAACTCCCATTAGGGGATGGTCAACAAACCAATAGTAGGGGTTTATATACCCATTGATTATACGAATTCCCTTTTACAGGTGGGATGAGTTTATCCCCAATATAAGGAGTTGAAAAAGACCCTGGCACATATAGGAAATTACTGAGGATTGGGAAGGGGATTGTAGGATTTATGGAGGTTTTTCTTTAGGGGTTGACTGATCTTCCACTTTATGGGTCAAATCTTCTCCAAAGTATGGGTCATTTTGGGTTCTATAGGTGTATATAGGTGAATAGGGGCGTGCAATACTACCCAATTATATGGTCGTTATTTCAGCAGCTTGTCATAAGAGTTTTGAACGTTGTTCAGGTGGTTTCTATTTCAAACATGAGAAGAACTTTAAACGGTTTGTTTCCGCGTCGTTTGAAAGACAAGAAAAGGTGCAATAGGTTTCCGTAGTGGTTTGAAAGGTTCGTTGATTTTTAAACCCCGATTTACTTGGGGAAGGTGCATTCCCATTTTGACATGCCATTATGTTTATGTTCAAATGGGTGAACAAAAACCACCACAAATGCTCAGATTTAATAGACTTCCTTGCAAATACTCAGCTAACATGTCTGATTTGCACAACTTCAGCATACTTCAGCCATTGAATTTCCACCATCATATTGCCCAACAGTAGGGAAGGTGATACATTGTTCAGCCCGGTGCCGCGGGTCTTTTGCTCTTCTAGTTTAGCTTTGGTTGTTGAATAGGGGTGATGAACTATGACAAGTTGTGAATTCAGGATATGTTCATGGGAATTTAAGGGGACTAACAGCCACCCAATGCCACGCTTCTTGCAGGAAATAACCGGCCTTTAAGGAGTTACGATGCCCATCGAACGGGATGGGATGCAAGTCTTTAGAGCGTATATTGTGGGGTCCCTATGTTTGAGGAAATAGTCAAAACTACCAAAACACCTTTGCAACTCAAGAACAAATTGAATTAAACATATTAAACTGACACATCCCTAGTTAAACACTTAAACCGCTTAAGGAAGGTTTGCTGGGCTTATAACAAAGCTATATAGCTAAATGATGGTTTCAATCATTTTTTATGTGTATCCCTCCTTTGGGAAATGATCCAATTTGACAAACATATTGTTAATATACGGATTTATGGTTTCAACTATCAACAAGCATTCATTTTTAGGAGTCATTATAGTTTACCCAGATCCAATGGATGGCTAAACCCGGTAGGTTTCAGATTGAAATATAAACAGCACCTGAACTTTCTCTGACAAATATGGATGTTTCCGAAAAATTCTTCACTTACTATGTTCCCAAAAAATTAGTGAAACTCCACCAACTATTACTGGTGTTTCACCACCAACAAGCTGTTGGCTATAGCAAATGGGTGTCTAATAATCGAGGATATCAGCATGGTCATGGATCCAGCGTTGAGTTCGTTGGAAGCGACACTCGGCAACACTTGAGCAGTGACCAAACCTCTGAGGGAATGCGATTTTCCGACCATCAATCCTCTGGGAGTCGTGGGGGGGGGGGGGGGGGTCTGGGATTCGTTCTGAAC
>DF239097.1:0-15927 GCA_000507305.1 Breviolum minutum Mf 1.05b.01 | reverse complement strand
TCGGTAGACGACGACTACGACGACACTAGTAGACGAGTACGACAACTACTGAGGAGTGTCGTACGTTCGTACACTCATCTCGTGGTGGGTGGGGGGGGGGGGGTCTGGATTCTTCTGAAACTTTGGGAAAAATGGTTCAATTTGAGGTCTAGGTGGTGGTTTCAAATATTTTTTCTTTTCACCCCGATCCTCGTGGAAATGATCCAATTTGACGAGCATATTTTTCAAATGGGTTGAATTTACAGGGGATTATACTACCCAGTTATATAGGGATTATTTCAAACCATTGCAAGGATCCCCATTAACTAACTAGTATTTCATGGAATGTCAGCCAAGGGTTCTGATCACTGCTCAATGAGAAGCTTGGGGATTCTTGGAAACTTCAAAAAGGTCATCCCTGGAAAACATAGGAAAGTGCTATTCTGTTTGGGAACTGTCAAAGTTGATAGAAATTAACGGACAGCAACGTTTGGATTTTTCCATGTTACTAGCATGTATTCCACCAAAAACCCTCCCCCAACTCTGTTTCAACTTTATAAACATTCATTTTTTCCCAAGATTGATTTGGACCATCATGCTTCAGAGGTTGGTTGAAGTTGGGGGGATACTAGTGGTTAATTGTTGGTCCTGTTTGGGTTGGTGGTTTGGATTCCGATTGGATCCCCTGATGAAAGGGATTGTTTTGTTGATCATGGCCGTCGCAAATCACCCTTGAAGTCGTCATGCCACCATGTATGAAGAAATGATGGGATTCCTTTTGGATGATGGATATACCATGATATACCCAAACATTTGAAAAATGGTGATTCGTAAAAACAGACCTATACGAGATGGTGGCCAAGGACTTCCAGGCATCCTCCCTCAAACCACCAAGAACGGAAAGCGAGCTTTTTTGACAAGGAATGACCCATACCAGCCATTGGGTCTGGTATATTTGCATGTATATACCAGCACCTTCAAATGGGGTGCCAAATGATTCCGTTAGACCCTGTGTCAATTCACCATCCCTTAGGGTTTCTTTGGCACCCCTTTGAAGGTGCTGGTAGATGACCCCACTTTCGCGGGGTGGACGACGTGCAGCTGTTAGCACCAAAGAGCTTTAGGCAAACGAATCCAAGCGTTTGATTTTTTTAGAGAATTGCCAATTTAATATTGATTCATATTGAATACATATCCGAAAAAGAGAACGTGAAAGTGGAGCTTTCTTGTTGAGTTTTGTTTGTTTTGAAATTTGCCGGATCAAAAGCGGAAAACCTACAGTTTGTCAAATTCGGAATCTCCTTTTCCATTGGTTGAGTTTCAGGTGAACCATGGCAGATGTTCTTCATCATTGCCTCATGTTTCTTATGAATAGTCAACCTACCCCCCCCCCTTAACGTACCCCCCCGCAGAAAGAAATAAGGCTTTAATAGCCGGCCTTATTAATTAAGGGGAAACCAATGGTTAAATATATGCTCTGATCATAAGGCCTAAAAAATCGGTGGTTTGGGGGGTAAAAGGGGGGTAGGTTGACGATCCGCCATGTTGAACTCGCCAAAAAGTTGGGGGGCGCTCCTAGGAAGCAATATGTGAACAGCAGCATTAGCAAACGCCCCACCTTGCGGATTGTGGTACCCATCGCTCGACAGAAGGCGGCGGATGGGTGGGGTTGGGGGTGGGAGTTGGGGTTGTGAAGTGGTGGGTCAATGTTTGGGGTGGTGAAACGGATCATGGAATCCCCCCCAAGTTGGTCACTTTATTTTTGTCATTATGGTTGTGTTGTTTGTTATTGTGTAATATTTGGTCAACTTCTTTCAATATGATAGTTTATTTTCCATCAATAATCACTAGATGGCGATTTCAATTATTTGTTTGTTAAAATTTCCCTATTTGGGGAATGTGACGATTTTTTTTCAGATGGGTTGAAACTACCAACTAGTTGGGTATTTCCCTAAGGATTCGGGTTGGTTCTCTTTCCAAAGTGAAACTTGCATTAATGATGATCACGGTGGATCCAAAAGTTTGTAAAGACTGGTTGTAAATCCAAAGTTTCCCAATTAGGGATCAAACTTTGTAAATGGGAGTTACTAACTACTGGATCTAACTAAAGTTTCCCAGGGTTCCCAGTTAGGGATCAAGTTTATAAATCTTATAAAGGGCAGTTACTACTGGATCTACCTGGGATGATGCTCCAAGTAAACTCAGCAAAACTCACTGGTGTCTAAGCTCCCTGGTGTCCACAATTTCCCCTCAATGAAACGCCCAAAACTCCTACGGTTGATGGCAAAACCAGAAATCCGGCGAGAAAACCACCGTTTGGATGTATGAAACCATGTGAATAATGGGATTTCAACTACCAACCTCAACTGGGGAACGTCGGATTTCAGCCATCAACAGTAGAATAGGATTTTTTGGGTTCTAATCCCATCCCCAGAGCAACATGTTAGGTGTATTCCCTTCCTTAAGACATGCCTGGATTCTCAGGTCATGTTGATTTTTTGAAGGTGATTTGTCATTTTCGTACCACTCTTACATCAACATTTACATCCATCCTTTGGGGAATATGTTTGGTTCACCTTTTTTCCAAATCATTGGAACGTACATATGCAAATATCTAAGCTCAACAGAGCCACAGGAAGAAAAGAAATATCATGAATTGATATATCATATATCCCTTGGAAGCTTTTTTGAACACCAAAACCTGAGTATCTATTGTAAGGTAGGGTGGTCTTACATAGGGTCTAAGGCATAGCTACTTCTCCCAAGTTTGTTGCCAAGATGACGGTCCTGACCAGAGGTGGAAGTGACGCGTTACGAAAATGACTTGGTGTCACTTGGCTTTTGCTATAAAGTTGTTTTCTTTCAGTGGCCGGGGATTTCCGGGTTTCTTAGCGCATATATGTCTATAGGTATGTATGTGTACGTATTGAGTATATCTACTATAGGAAAACATTGAGGATTTATATACATTAACCTGAAACTCACATTTTCGCAGCTGAAAACGGATGGTTTGGAAGGATGTTTCCTTTTTGGATGGCTTTCGCACCACGGTGCTATCTTGTTTCAGGGATGGGAAAGGGTTGGTTGGCTGGCGGGTCCACCTCTTTTGGCCGTGGACGTTCGATTCGTTAGTGTTCGTTGGTGTGTTTTTTTGTTGATAAATGTTTGGGAGGCGAGGTGAAAGTTAACTCAGAAAGGACGGTAAGTTGGGTTGTTTGGGGAAGATATTCCAATTTGACAAATTTTTCAACTGGGATGAAACCACCAACTATGTAGTGTTGATGCGGAAGATGTTTTTTGTTTTTCTTGACGTGGTTTAAATTTCATATCTCTAAAAGTATGTAAATCCTCAAGCTGGTTAGCAAGATCTTGTCATGACTAACTAGTTGGTGGTTTCATTTTTTTTGCTTTTCACCCCGATCCTCGGGGAAATGATCCAATTTGACTATATAATATTTTTTCAAATGGGTTGGTTCAACCACCAACTAGTTGTCATCACTAACCAAGGGACAATATCTTGTCCCTTATCAGCAAATGGATTTCTGCTAGCGTGATCTTCAAGATCCTAGTGCCTCGGCCTGTGGTCAACACAATCAGGCGTGCCCTTAGGATTGTCCGCGAGGGATTTTTGTGGGAAAGGGTGGGTGTGTTGATGAAGTAGCACCCGAAACCAAAAAACTGTTGCCGCGTTTAACCTCCCAAATATCATCCCGAATCATTACACAAAGAAATGGTGTTGTACCAAAACGTCCATGGAAAAAAATGGTTACTTAGGGAAGTAATATTCTTTGGTTGGTGAAACTCAACCCATTTAGTAGCCAAGTACTGCAAGGTTGAAAACCCGAGAACCCCAGGCCCTCTCCATACCTGGTTTTTTTCCATACCTCTGGAGTTTCCTTTGAAACATTTTCCCCAATTGAAACGAAATCCGAATCATAAATTGGTTGGTTGGGAATCTGGAGCTGGGTGGTGGTCTCAAATATTTTTTATTTTCATCCCGAACTTTGGGGAAGATTTCCTATTTGACTAATATTTTTTCAGATGGGTTGAAACCACCAACTAGTGGAGTATGTTCCAGGTATATTGCCCTAGGGATCCTGGCTCACCGAACGTCAGATGATGAGCGTTTGGGGTGTATTTCATCACCGAAACGAAACGCATTGTATTTAGGCTCCATGAAACCATTCTCAGTTTAGGTGATTGGATCCCTAGGGTTGGAAAATTATTCTTCTGATTCTTATGGAACCGTTGCAAAGGGGGGCCTGGGCTACAAGACGTATCTAGAAAAGTTCACATTGATCACATCGTTAGATTTTTCATCTACAGCTTCCTTTTAAGCAGCACTTCTATACCCTAAGGAGCCAGGTGTGTCCTAAGAAGGGGATTTCTCCTATTCCTATTGTGGGGATTGGATTGGGACCATCAAGTCTACTCTAGGGCCTAGGGAGGGGTCTGGATTCCTACGGATGGATATACCGATTTGAATTCACTCCTATTTGACTCCCATATAAGCAGCTTCCAAAAATTGCATACTTGGAAAAGCTAGAGTTTTTTTCAACGTTACTTTCTTTCCACCAAATGTCCCAGTTCTGATAAGGTGAAAAACAGGATGATAGAAACTCCATTTTATTATCGACATGTGCAAAGACCTCCTAATTCTATATCGAAGGACCTGCAAAAATACAAAATCTTTGGTAGTCCCTGATACCCTTAGCCCCTTTGAATTTAGCGGGGTTTTTCCCATTTAACTCACTAAAAATCACACCTTTCGTTTGGGAGCTTAGTCACATAGGTAAAAAAACAAAACGTTCCCAAATGTCCAGGGATACTGATTGAATGCTTTTTGTGTTGGAATATTTTTGGATGTGTTTTTTTTTGGTGGTTTTGCAAAGGCCTACACTAGTAGCAGTATCATCATCCCTGTTTGGGATGTCTATAGGGCTTCAAAACAACCAAAAACGGCCAGAAGTGGATCCGGCGGGCAGCACCAATCGAAACTTCGAACAATTCTTTCGAATAACCTTGGCATATCTCAGGGATCATGGACAATTACTACCATTTTCTGGCTGGTGCGAATCGTGATGAGCAAATGAGCAAAAAATTGCCATTTTCCTTCTAAATAACGAGCAAAGGGGTCGCAACTGGCTGGGGGGTTGAGCAAACTTGATGCTAAAATGTTGTTGGTAATTTTGACTTTGGTACCCAAGTTTTGATAGTATTAATGCTGCAATGTTACGCTATGATATACCCCAGAATCCTTAATGGTACCTACATTAATCTTGGGGTCCCTGGTAATCCTGCTGACTGAAGAAATCCGGCGGTCACCAGTTGAGGTTGGTAGTTTATCCCATCATTTACAATGTTTTATGCATCTATCAGCTAATGGTCAATTGGTGGTTTGGGTTGCTGGTTTGGATTCCTGGAATCCCCTCATCAAAAAGGCTTGTTACTTAGGGTACCCCTAGAATCCCAAACCACCAATTAACCACTAGTTGACTGAATCCAAGGTTATTAGCCGGATTTCTGAACCATCAACAGTGCACTGTTTGAGTTCGTGTCTCGAAATCCAAGGGCTCCGTCTTTCCACAGATTCGACAAACGAGGTCGCTGTCCGAACGGGTGGCGGGATGAAAGATTTCCATGGCTGAAGGTATACTTTTCCGAATAAAACAATAACTAGGCTTTGATATTGGGGGAGCTAAGGAGCTAGGGGTGATGAATTTCCCTTCTAATTGGGGAGCTAAAGAGCCCTAGAATCTTCCAAATCACAGGGTAGATAATGTGGCCATATCCTTAAGTACTAAATAAAACATTCCGAAGTGATATTTTTGGGAGCGTAGTGCATTTTTGCTGGTCGCACCGTACAATCAAAAACCATACTGTTATCATAGTTACTAGCTTTCAAAAGGTAGCTGAGTGCTTTTTGAGTGATTACCCTCCCTGAAACTAACAGTTCCTGAAAATAGTCCCCTGGGAAAGGAGACTCCTATTGGAAACCACCATTTTTACGGGCGAACTGTCAGTTTTAGGGAATGTAAAAAGAGCAAAAACCTGGAAAAAGACATGAGCGGCTGCAGCTAGTCACAAACCTGTGGTTGCTTCTGCTTATGTGATGTGTAGGGTAGTCGCTATATATTTCACTTGGGGTACCACTCACAATAAACAGCACCCTAGCAATACTTGGATGGTAATTTCATGTGGATTTAGTCTGAATTTGATAACACCTTACCAGCTGATTCAAGTCGTGACCTTTGTATATCCCAAACGTTGGAGGTCACGTTTACAACCTTTGCTCTCGGGTCACAAAACATCCCCCCAAAAAGGTCACGACTTGAATCACCTGGAAGATGGCCGATTTTCTTTCAATGTTTTTTCCCATGGAAATCCAAACTTCAAATCGCCCGGATGTTTCCTGTTGAAACCCAACCAACCGTTCTAGAATGGTCAAACTTTAATGGTTGCTGGGTGGTTAATTGCTGGGATTGTTGGTGGTGACTTTTCTCAGAAATCCCTTAGTAAAGGGATCATTAAGGTGCATGTCAAGGCTTAGGTTCTACCACCATCAAGCAAGAAAGCTCAGGTCAAAAGATAGCAGTGAAAAAAGGTGTCCCTTGATTCCTGGTTGATAGCTTTTTGGCATATTAAATGAAATGGCCCATGATGAATTCCCCCTATGAACCAGCCAGTAATTATAATAGCATGAAATTTACCAGGTGATTCAAAGGGACATAAGTGACCTTTTTATCCCCTATATAGTTGTCACTTGGCCTTTGAAAGGGTCACTAAACCATACCAAAAAGGTTTCAAAGAGTTGTTTGGTAGGTAGTGCTTTGTGAAAGTATTTTTGAGGTATTTCGTACCCCCACATCCTCGGAAGGAAAACGATTTCCAAGTTGACTCTTAAAAAACCAGTTCAACGTGGCCTTCCAAACCACCACTTAGTCATCTGCGTTTCAAAAACACAACCAAAATCCCAAAAAAAATAGTTTTGTGTGTGTGTGTTGTTTTTTTTGGGGGGGGGGTGAAAATTTGTTGCCACAAACTGGGATGATGGGGAATTACCTGGGGTTTTCAATAATCTTGGACCCCAAGACAAATTCCCACATACAAGGTGGGCCCTACTAGTTATAAATGGGATGAAATAACCCTATAATAAGTAGGATTAAACATTTTCAGTGAAACCTATTTATCTTTGGCCATTTTTAGGGGTTAGTTATTTCACTCCATTTACAACTGGATAGTGACTCAGTGCCCACCTTTTGCGACCTTACCTAATGGCAAATCGGATTCCGAAGTCGCAACGGAACCTTATATCACGTGGGTATTTGTTCCCAAAGGATCCATGTATGGTATATTTACCTACATGAAAAACATGTAGATCAACCACATCCGTATGAATCCCATGCGTATTGAAATGGTTGACATTCCATTGCTATGTTAGATATGTTCGTTTAGTGCATTGAGATAATGTACCCTTTAGTTGGCATATTTTGACCTACATGAAAATATATGTATAACTGTATAAGTGTATAGCTCCTCAACGTTTGGTTATTCCCAGGGCTCCTTAATAAAAAAATATATCCCTCCTTTTTTCAATGGTTGTTTCTGGTTCCCTTAATAGGTGGGATCGGTACCATATAATCCCCCAATTGGAAGGAAAAATACCACTTATTGAAGAATTGGGTGATTATATTGGTACCTACCGATTTTATGGTACCAATCCCACCGTGCTTAAGGGAACCAGGAAACTCCATTGACTATAAGTAGGGGCCAATAACTCCACTTATAGCGGTTACAACCCCTATAAATGGCCTTATGAATAGGTATCTGGGGGTATTTCACCTCCTATAAATATTGATTTTTTGGTATATCCCCTCTCCAAGGGCCTCCTTTTGTTGGTCGTCCTTCGGTTCGAGGCATCACTTGTTGATGCGAATCCCAGAGTTGGGCTTAGGCAGTGAAGCTCAGCACCTTGGTCCAACCAACATTTGACGGAAATGGACCAACGTGGATCCCCCCCCCAAAAAAAAGGTGCAACATCGTCCTCAACTCACCAAAGGATGTTGGAAATACTACAGTGGTGACCCTTCTATTGACATAGTATATTGGAGTTGACTGTAAGTCTATTTTTTGGTGCACGGGGAGTTTCAAAACAGAATCAACGCATGTCGTTTTTTTTGTTTGTTTTTTTTGTTCACCAAAGCAAGAGAAGTAACTTGGATTTGTTTATGTAAGGTGATGTTTATGGATTCTACCATGGTAAATCACCATTAAACCACCATTTGGGGAATATTTCGGATGATTTTTCATTTGCCACCTTCAGACAGTTTAAGCAAAGTTTACCAGAGGATGCATTTATTCGTTCAGGATCAAAGAACCCTGGAAGTCAACCACCATTTTCAAAATGGTGGTTCTTTTTTGGATGATGGTAAACCCGTACTAAATAATGGTGGTTCGGAAACCAACCTTTGAAAATGGTGGTTGGACTTCCAGGGAAGAAGGGCAAATGCGTCATTTTTGGGGGTTCGAACTTGACCTGTACTTGTCAAAACATGCTATGTTCAAAGCTGGGACCTGCATCCCCATGTAAGCATCTCTAAGCATCAAAGTCCATGCGTGCAACGTTTACGTTTAAATCGTTTAAACATACAGATTTGATATAATTTCAGATGATCTACCGGTGTTTTTTCAAATTTCATGGAGTGTCTTTCCTTGATAATTTCTAAATACATAAATGACCTCTACTTGGCTCTTGGTACTTAGTAAGTAGTTAACTATCCGGAAGTCCAGCCCACCAAACAAAGTGGCTGGTCCTTCAGCATGATCCAAGTAGACACCCCCAGAATTTTATCGTAAATGGATCAGTCACCCCATATGTTTTAATTTTTTTAGGTTCGGGGAGTTGTAACCTAAACCTTTATTTGCCACGATTATATCCTGGGTGAGGGGGTAGATCCAAATTATATAAATTATAGTACTTTGACCAGAGTCTTGGATTTGAAGGTGATTTGATTTTACACCTTGCCATTTCCCAAGGCCTTTGGTGGACAAGTCCGTGCCATGATGGATCAAGTCCTTTGCATTTTGGCGTGGCCTACCAGAACGGCGGAGCCCGAAAAAAAGAAGGGACGACCTGCAAGTGAATTGGGGTATGTGTGTTTGGATTCCAGAGAGATTGAGGAATATGATATGAATCAAAATCATATGCTGAGGGATCTAAGGGCATTGAAAATCTCACTTATAGTCCTATGTATGTTTTTATATACATACCATGCAAGACTTGTCTGAACTTTCCGAGTGTTCTTTCTTTTTTCCTTCTTTCTTTCATAGTTTCATTAGTTGAGCCCTTCAATGGTTTAGTTACTTGTTTGGATTGGTTTTGTTTAGTTGTTCCTTGTTCACTCCCCCATCGCAGATGCTCATTCGACTTCATGATCAACTTTTGGCCAAGCAATCGGTGATGCAATGCGTCACTTGGCTGGCACGTGCGAAGTGAGGTTTCTTAAAAAGGTATAGGTAACTGGCGGCCTTTGTAATGGGGCCACTATAAAGGGTCTTAGAAGAGGGTAACTAGGGTTATAATCCCACAAAAAGAGGTATTTCACCCCATTTACAACTGGATCCGGGGCCCACCTTGCAAGGAAACCTTCCAGAACCTCACAAACCTTGGCCAATTTGGGGAACCTAAGGAGCCTTGGGCAACCTTAGGAAATCTTGGGCAACAATTGGGGAACCTTGCAGAACCTTAGGGAATCTTCGAAAACCATGGGCTAATTAGAAAAGGCCCAAGAAACGCGGATCATTTTAAATGCCAATATAATTTTGGGGGTGATCCAATTTGATGCTAAAATATTGCTGATAATTTTGACGGATTTCCATGGATAGTGCATGCTTTGGGTTGGTGTCCCTCACAAAAACGAAGATACACCCGGAACAACCCACAAAATTAAGGGCTGAAAGCCAACAAATGAAGGTTTTCGAAAACTTTGTTTTTTTAAACGGGTGATGTTCAGGCTTGCTGTCAATAGAACTTGAATTCTTGCAACGACCATTGGTTTTTCTCACTGAAACTGAAACATCAAGATTCAAATACACTTGGGCTGCCAAACCCCTCGTAGGATGCAATTGTCACCACGAGGATCATGGACATTTTTGGTGATTCCAGACTCAACCTTTACTTCCCACCTTTACTGGGAGAGGTTTAGCACAACATAGAACCTTGAAATTGAACTAAGTAGATGTTGTTTCCCTTTGAAATGAGACATCTTTGCAGGGATTGTTCTGTTTCTTTTGGGCCATGTAACTTGCAGTCTTACTAGGAGTGGAGAGCACCGCCGACTTGCAAGTGTTTTGCCTAAGGATCCAGATGTATCCTAAGAATCCAGGATTTCCACTTATAATCCTATGACCTGGGGATGGGATTTTTCAACGGCGCACGGCAAAACACTGGTTGAGGTCCTCAAGGGTTTGCTCAATGTCCAGGTGCAACAGAGCCAATGGATGAAGCAGATACACCACTTGAGCAGTCAAAAAAACGTCATGGTTGTTTAGGGGATAAAATTCCTACGTATACCCAGTTTATATGGTGTTTATTACAGTAAGCCAATTTGATTTTATGGTTCGATTTTTGTTGGTGAAAATCCAACTCGAATCTTCCAACTCGGCAGCTTTGGAAGCTGAACCTCAAGTTAGAAGGGCGTTTCGTTTTGCTGGTATTTCACCCCATTAATCGGTTGGAAAATCCCCCCCCCATTTATAGTGGTTGATCGGATCAGGGAATTTTACCCCAAAAAATGTCGTTAATTCAGGAATTATATGTATATGGGTGTTTCCTTAAATGGTGGTACCCCAAAATGGATGGTTTATAATGGAAAACCATATTAAAATGGTTGATTTGGGGGTACCACCATTTCAGGAAACACCCATATGTTGCCCAGATGGGATGCAATGGGTTGCTTGGAAGTAGTTCATGACAATGACTTCAGCACTCCCCATGGTACAACTGATCGCGGTCAGTGGTGATATCTAGGATACAACCTAGATGTAGAAGAAGATATTGGCTTTGCAAATTGCAGCGTTTATTTAAGTATGCCAGTGTAGCACATAGCGAAGAATCTGTTGCTTGTTTAGTTTGTAGGGGATTCTACTATAATTACCCATACCCCTATACTTGGTTTTTGGAAATATACATTGATTTTTCAGATTGCGTGTTTAGCCACCTCCACCGATCCGTGGTAGACGCATTACAAAACCACTCACAGATCACTCAAAATTTGAGCACCCAAAAAAAGGCTCCTGGTTGTAGATGGTTTATATGGGATTACACTACCCAGTTTGGTGGGGATTATAACATACCATTCTAAGGATCCCTGGAACTCCAAAACAACCAGTTTTTAGTAGTTATTTCAATTGGATGATGAACCAAATCATTACATAAAAAATGTTTGGAAATCACTATTTCCATCCATTGAAAAGTGGTTGTTTGGAGTTCCAAGCTGCCTATTATCTGGGCTTTGATATTGGGGGAGCTAAGGAGCTAGGGGTGATCTATTTCCCCACTAATGGGGGAGCTAAAGAGCCCCAGAATCTTCCAATGGAAAGTAATGCCGTTTTTTTGTTCGCGGCTCATGCATGTGTGCCCGGTTGTGCAGGCGAGAGAAGTGAAAGCTTTGAAGGCGGGTGAAGTTTCCGGGGCCCCGAAAATAAATGGCCGAAAATAAATGGGTGTGCCTGCCTGGGGTTATTATTTCATCCTACTTATAGCTAGGTGGTGGTTTCAAATATTTGTGTATTTTCACCCCTATTTGGGGAAGATTCCCATTTTGACTAATAGTTTTCAAAGGGGTTGAAACCACCAACCAGTACTTATAGGCTTTGGGGGTTAAAACCCCCATTTATAAATGGTGACATGGCCCACCTTGTAGTGATCGTAGCTATAGTCAGTATGCATTGGGTGAAAGAACCATACTCAGATACTTAATGTGGTCTATTGACCTGTATATTTTGGGAAGTTGTTGGTAGTAAATGTAGGTAAATGTGCCACACATTGACTGACTAGGATAGGAACAAATCGGTTGATAACTTAAAACTCGAGTTGCTAGATATGATCAGTACAATAAGCCCTGACCTTATCCTTTTGGATGACAAGAATTGCACCCATAAATCAACAAGACTTCGTAAGATGTCGCAACAATGAATGAAGTTTGGTGTAGGAGCATTCCTAGTTTTTTGTTTTACGGCATTACATTACTATATCATAGGGAACATGGTGGTAACCTTGGCATGGTACCCTAGCTATTTGGCCCCTCCAAAAGAGCCCTGTCAAAGCAATGCGGCATGATGTTGTAGATTCGTTGACTTTACTTCTCTTGTTGCGGATTGCTCGGGTGTCAGCTCCGCCTCTGTTGTATCCATGGGTTTCAGATGTCTATTCAGGAAGTAGGCGAAGTGCATCAAATCTTTTGTGGACATGTGAGTGCGGACCATGCATTTCAATGGCTTCTTGAAACACTATACAGCGCACATGGCTTGGAAACTTTGGTGAGTTGCCGCGGTGTGCGAGTGAAGATTGTTGTTACCGCCGATGGGTCCCGTCAGCTTCCATAGCATCTGCTATCAGGAAGTTATACCTATAGCTAGCGTCAATTTTCATCTTATTGCAGATTAGGATCCACCCCACCATTTACATGCCATAAATATCGGTAAATTTGGAAGCGGATTTTTAGCCCATTTTAGGGGACTTACAAAACTCACCACACCATGGCTATGAAAACCACATATATCCGGATCCGTCCTGGGATCCCATCCTCAGCAGTGATCAGTTCACCAACCAGTTGGTTGGGTTATTTGTTTTCGTTATTGACAGTGGATTTTGCTACCTTGAATGGACCTTAGGGATAATGATTTTTGATGTAAGGTATATAGTTTAACTACATGAATGGTTGATTTCTATGGGTTTCATGCAGGTAAATAGACCATAGATTGAGTGTTTGGGATAGGGATTATTTAACAACCATTATAGGGATCCTTAATTAAAAAACCCGGTTTTCATGGAGTTGGGCTTTGATGGCTGCCCATGTCGTGAAAAAGATTTGCGAGGCCGAAGCCCTGCAAACAGTTGAGGAGGAGACCTTCATGGGAGCCTTTAAGGGGACCCCCTAAATGCCACCCGCCCCGCAAGAAATAGCCGGCCCTAGTCTACGGCGTTATTAAGGGAAACAGATGGTTAATATAGTCCCTTAATAAGGCCGGCTATTTCTTGGCGGGGGTGGCATTGGGGGGGGGGTTGCTTAGGTTTCCATGATTGATGTTTAAAATGTTCCAGGATATCTACTTGGATGTTTCAAGAAATTAGGATCACTGGTTAGTAAGTGGGTTATAAGCTATAACCTATTTTTCAATGGGATAAATCGGGGTTACAACCCACTTACTAACCTTTTACTAACTTCGTGGGAAATCCTAGTAAGGAAATGTAAAATCAATGGTTAAGATCACTGGACAGTTTCACCCACTTGTAAATAGGGTATATTGGTACCAATTTATTTTTGTGTTATTTCAGCAGGTTATAACCCACATTTTTTCATATATATATATATATATATATACACCCAAATTTCACCGCGACACCACCCACAGAACGACGGATTTTTTCTGCGCAAGAGATTGTTGTGGGTCTTCAGAGTATGGGAGGTGAACGTGGTTGTTTCAAAGTTGATGACAGAATGTATACTTGAGCCACGAAAAAAACCCTTATTACTTTCCATTATACTGGTTGGTTAATAGGGACCGTAATGGTTCATTAAAGTCCCTATATACCTGGGTAGTATAATTTCCTATATAACCCAACCAACCAGGGTTTTTTTCTTTGCTCACTTGAGGAAACTAGGCCAAACCTAGTCCCTTAGCTGCTAAAGGTTAAATACATCGTTCAACCTTTAGTGGGTTACATTCAAAAGCCCCATGGAAAAACCCCATGGCTTTTAGGGGATGAACTTCAGGTTGCCCACTTTTGAAGGCTATTTACTTTTAGTCCTCCATGTATAACGATCGTAGGGGGCCCACCTTGTGAACTTTAAGGTATACAAAGACGGGGGGGAGGTGATTCAGTTTGTGACCTTTTGTTCCTTAAACCTTGGTCAGCAATAACCTTTCCAAGGGGGAAACACTTAACAAATCACTCAAAAAGGGCAGAAAAACCCAGAATTGCCAGGCAACTTTAACATGGATACCCAAACATGGATGGACCTTGGAAAAGGCTCAGCTCCCTTTAAAAAATGGCAAGTTTTTGGTATCTATTTTTCAGATTTCTGGAGTGGATTTTCATCCTAAATTTGAATCCCAAGAAAATCCGATTGAAATGATGAGATATAGAGATGAAGTTTTTTTTGAATTATTAGTACCCTCCTGCGAACGATCTCATATCCCCTCCCGTGTGGCACTTTTGAGTCGATGAGTTTCCTTGGGACCCGCTTGGTGGGATATGTGATCGTTCCCTGGAGGGTATTCCATCTTGGTTGTTTACTGTAGGGAGTGGGCAGGAAAAACTGTTATACTTTTGTGGAGATTAAATTTGAATAGGCTGAAACCACCAACCTCCACTACTCATTGGCTGAAACTGAATGATTCGTTCAGTTGCTTTTGGCTAACTTGGTGAGGATGGGAAAACGAATACAACAAAAAATGGCACAAAAAAAACAAAGAAACAAGTGAATTCAGCATGTAATTCCATACCCAGACACTCAATGTATGGTCTATTTACCTACATTTAGGTAGTTTACATGGTAAATAGACCGCACATGACCACACATTACCTTGAAAAATCACATTAAAAGTTCACCACTGATTGGAAAAAAATATTGAAAATGCTGGATTTCCCAGCTACTGGGATGTCCTGCTGGCACTTAGTAAAGGGATTGTAACCCCTATATAAGCAGGTTGGATGCGTCCCCTAAATGGGTGAAACAACCCAACTTACTTGTCTTGTTTGTGAACCGATCACTTCCATGGATCCAACCTAGTTACTTAAAGCACCTAATTTGGATAGGAATATGCTGACAAAACTGGTGCACCAAAACCCCTTCTGACAATGTAGGGGTTTCCTATGGTGGGTTTCCCCAACAACCAGGGTTTTCCTACTAAAAAGTGATCAGCACTTAGGGTGTGAAATGGGGGTAAACCCACCATTTAAGGAAACACCCATATATGTAACAAAAAATACTCCCCCAACATAAACTATATAAAAAAACCCTTGGGCCCCAACAACCCATGGTTGCAAACCTACAGGTGCATTTCCTGCTAGCCATATGGTCAAAGGAAGTTTAGCTGAGAAACTTCCGATATACGAACAACATCGCAGAGTAATAGAATCGCTGCGTAATAGTAGAGTCAATTAGAATCGCTGCGTAATAGTAGAGTCAATTAATAGAATCTCTGAGTAGTAGAGTCAATTAATAGAATCTCTGAGTAGTAGAGTCAATTAGAATCGCTGCGTAATAGTAGAGTCAATTAGAATCGCTGCGTAATAGTAGAGTCAATTAATAGAATCTCTGAGTAGTAGAGTCAATTAATAGAATCTCTGAGTAGTAGAGTCAATTAATAGAATCTCTGAGTAGTAGAGTCAATTAATAGAATCTCTGAGTAGTAGAGTCAATTAGAATCGCTGCGTAATAGTAGAGTCAATTAGAATCGCTGCGTAATAGTAGAGTCAATTACAATCGCTGCGTTAAGAGTAGAGTCAATTAGAAGCGCTGCGAAAGAGAAGAGTCAAGTACAATCGCTGCGTAATAGTAGAGTAAATTTGAATCGCTGCATAATAGTAGAGTCAATTAATAGAATCTCTGAGTAATAGATCGCTGAGTAATAGTAGAGTCAATGAATAGAATCGCTGAGTAGAATCGCTGCGTAATAGATCGCTGCGTTCAAGTGGCACTTTTCGTGGTAGGCGCAGTA
>DF239096.1:514960-601332 GCA_000507305.1 Breviolum minutum Mf 1.05b.01 | reverse complement strand
CCCTCGCTTATTCTTTCGTTGGTGCATTCCGTCCGGTCATTCGCTCGATCGCTCGTCCGGTCATTCACGCAGTCGCTCTTTCGTTCGTTCGCTCCTTCTCTCTTTGCGGCGTTCTCTTGTTCTCGTGTTCGTTCGTTCTCCCGTTCTCTTGTTTTTCCCTGTTGCCCTTCTATCGTTCCCTCCTTCTCTTGTTCGTTCGTTCGTCCACTGGTTCACTTGTCGCTTGTTCTCGCGTTCTCTGGTTCGTGTTGTCGTTATCTCGTTCTCTCGTCCTAGTGTTCTCTCTTTCTTTGTGCTGTCTTTCTCGTGTTCTCTCGTTGTCCTGCTCTTCTACCGTTTTTTTGTTCTTGTGTTTTCTCCTTCTCATATTCTACCATTCTCGTGTCTCTAGTTCCCGGGCTCTTGTTCCCATGGAGTTTCTTTTTCAAAAAAAAAGATTTCTCTTCAAAGATTTTTGGTAGAGGTTTATCTTCAAAAAAAAATTGGGTAAAGATTTATATATATACTATCAGGCCCGCTGTATAATATATATATATATCACGATTTTTTGGGTGGAGACTATATCTCTTCAAATAGTTTTTTCGGTAAACACTTTTTCTTCAAAACTCTTTCGGTATTTTTTTCTCTTGAGAGAGTGTTTTTGGTGGGAATTTTGTCTTCAATTCATTTGGATAAAAAAAGTCTCTCGGATTCTTTCGTGTAAGATTTTTGGTGGCGATGTTTTTTCAAAGATTTTTTGGGTTGAGGGCTTTCTTCAGTGAATGTCTCTTCAGTCACGGTTTTTCGGTAAGCATTTTTCTTGTGAAACTTTTAGGTAGACAATTTTCTTGAGAGAAAATTTTGAAGAAATCTATTTTTACCACTTTTTTGGGTTCTTTTTGGTACAGAGTTATCTTCCATTTTTTTTGGTGGAGATTTCTCTTCTGAGGTTTTTTCCAGTGATTTTTTTCTTGTAAGTTTTTTGGTATAAATCTATCTTGGGTTTTTTTAGGTGAAATCTATCTTTACAACTTTTTTGGGTAGAGGTTTCTCTTCAAAGGTCTTGTGGTAGAGATTTATCTTTCAAGTTTTTTTGGGTAGAGATTTATCTTCGAATATCTTTTCGGTACAAATTGTTCTTGCTCAGAGATTTGTTGGTAGAAATTTCGTCTTGAGAGAGTTTCTGGTGGGAATTTTGTCTTCTTCATTTTTTTGGTTGGGTAGGAAAAATGAATCTTCAGGGGTCTTTTGGTAGAATTCGTTCGTGCGAAATTTTTGGGTAGAGAATTTCTCTTCTTCTCTTCAAAGACTTTTTGGGTTGAGGGTTTTCTTCAGTGAATGTCTCTTTAGCCCGGTTTTTCGGTAAGCATTTTTCTTGCGAGATTTTTGGGTAAACAATTTCTCTTGGGGGAATGTTGGGAAATCTATCTTTACATCTTTTTTGGGGTTCTTTTTTGGTACAGAGCTATCTTCCAAGTTTTTTTTGGTGGAGATTTCTCTTCCAAGGTTTTGGTGGTAGTTTTTTTCCGTAAAAGATGTTTATCTTGGGAGCTTTTTTCGTGGAGATGTTGTATCTTGAGCCCTTTTTTGGTAGAAGTTTCTCTTTAAAGATCTTTTTGACAGAGATTTATCTTTAAAAAAAAATCTTCACAAAATGGCCACCCCGCCCACTTTGAAAACATCACCAACCCTAAACAAAGCATCTGCTTGGTCAATTTCACTCTATCCTTGTTGCAACTTCTCCTTCCTCTAAGTGATAACATTCATGAAACTTTCCAACGCAACGTCCAGAAGCTGAGCACTGCGTCAGTCCGAATTATTCACCGGATCACTCAATCGCTACGGGCGACGGGCGGCGTGTACTATAAGGCAGGGACGTAATGATTGCGAAGTGATGGCTCGCGTTTATTAGGATTTCTTCGTTGAAGATCAAAATGTCAATGATTAACCCCATCACAATGCAAAAGAAACTACCCAGCCATTTTGGGCAACATCAAAAACTTGTTGAACGCATCTGTGTAGAGCTCGTGCAGCCCAGAACACCTAAGGGCATTACAGACCTGTTATTGCCTCAAACAGTTTGCGTTCAGCACTCAAGCTCCCTCTAAAAAAGTGCTCGTGCAACCGGGGTCTCATGAAACTATTCAGCGGGTTAAGGCCTCGTGTCTCGTTCGTTAAAGGAATTAACCAAACAAATTGACCCACCAACTCAGAACGGACATGCACCAATGCACCATCATTACCACACAAGTTGCCCTAGGTGTCTCACCCAAGAGCCCTATACTCACATCAAAGTGATCAATGCGAATGATCCTTCCGCAATTTCACCCACGGAAACCTTGTTGCGACTTCTCCTTCCTCTAAGTGATAACATTCATGAAACTTTCCAACGCAACGTCCAGAAGCTGAGCACTGCGTCAGTCCGAATTATTCACCGGATCACTCAATCGCTACGGGCGACGGGCGGCGTGTACTATAAGGCAGGGACGTAATGATTACGAAGTGATGGCTCACGTTTATTAGGATCACCTTTAGCAAGAAAAGCCTGCAGTCTTTGAAGATGAAGCTCTTTGAAATTCAGGATGCATTCAAATCAAAATCACTTTGTGTGCATGCTTCCTTAAGCTGAGGTACCCCTAAAGAAATTCATTTTGTCTTCCAGAAGTTGAATAGAAACAGCGAGGGAAAGCCTGTAAAAAGTATCAGAAAACGCTCGCGGAAAAAAAAACAATGTGCACTCACCAGGTTGAAAAATCTGTTTCTGGGAGCAGGTACACTGCGCGTGCCATTTTAGTGGACTCAACGAAAGCGGGTTTTCAAATCTCTTGTTGTCTTTTTGACCCCTTTGCTCCTTCGCTGGACTGTGGAGCATAAAGTATTTGCTGCCGCAGACCGATTTAACCACAGGGCCAAGATGTCAGAAGCAGTGGATCCAATAGGCCAATAGCAGCAATTTTGGCGCATGAGATTTCTGCAACTTGCCAGCGTTGACACTTCATGGTATTCCATGAGTTTTTACATAAAAGTTTGCTAAGGTCCTGAGAATGTTAGCAGTTGGCATGTGATAAATGCATTTTGGCAAAAGAATGTAATTATGCCACATAATTTGGGATGATGATGCTCCCAGTATACAGTAGAAAGTGAGGGCGAATCCAATCCCTGAGGCAACGTCAATGAATCAAACTGCCAAATTATATCCAGAAACTCACAAAACAAAAAAAATGTGGTTGTTTGATGTTTTCTTCTCGTCAAGCTATGTAAATATTACGAAAAAAATGCGCAATACTTGGGTTCTCAGCCTCGCGATGTGTCTGCCAAAACCACCTCTTGGTGCATCGAATTCTGGTAGTTTGTGAATCAGCCTTAAAATCCATCATCACCGGATGGGGCTGGAGTTGAGGATGACTTTGATCCATAAAAATTGTTTGATTCGCCCATCGATTGCTTGTTTTCAAAATTCATTGCGATGTTACGTTTCAAGATGTTGCTGTCAGTCACTTTGTTGAAGCAAGTTTCACGTCAACCTGCCAAGGAAATTGGTGGTACATCAAGTAATTGAACAAGTCTACGAATCCTATTCACACAAGCAACAATCATCAACAAACGAGACACAATGTGTCTAGAGGAAATCGCCGCGTGAAGTCTATCAAAACGTGCAAGTCTAAACCGATACAAACTAGACTTCGACTGTCAATAAAGTGCGTACACTTTTGTAAATACATGTATTATCTTATTCGAAAGCAAATGTAGCACAAGTAGTTCCTGGGCAAACCGGGGGCGGAAGTTTCAGAAGAAAAAAATATATAGCAAAGAAAGAATTTGCCTATAGAATGTGCGCAAGGCGACCGACCAGCGCCATGCCCAAACCCTTTCTTTGCTGTGCACAAGCTTTCTGCTGTTCCATGGTGGTAATGTGACCTGTTCTGATCTCATGAAGTTGCTTGCGGGGTGAGATGCAGTAATGTGGTTGGTTGTGAGGTGACGTGGGGTGAGCTACTGTGGTTGGTTGCGGCGTGGCATGTCATGTCATGTCATGTCATGTCATGTCATTTGATGTAGTGGTCACGTCATTTGATGCGATGGTATTGCTTGTGTTGCGTCATGTCACGTGATGCATTGATGAGCTGTTAACTATTGTGCCCCGCAAAAGGATGGAATGTTATGAGCTTAAGACGCCACTGGTTGTGAGGTCACGTCGTGTGGTTCAAGGTGTGACGATGTGGTGGTCCAAAGAACTGCTCTGTACTACGCCAAAACTACTCTGTACTACAAAGTACTACTCCAGTACTACTCTGTACTACTCCAGTACTACAAAGCACTATGCCAGTACTACAAAGTACTACGCCAGTACCACAAAGTACTACGCCAGAACTACAACGTACTACTCCAGTACTACTACAAAGTACTAGGCCAGTACTACAAAGTACTAGGCCAGTACTACAAAGTACTATGCCAGTAAAAGTACTACAACGTACTACCCAGTTCTACAACGTACTACTCCAGTACTACTCTGAACTACAAAGTACTACGCCAGTACTACAACGTACTACTCCAGTACTACTCTGTACTACACAGTACAACGCCAGTACTACGACGTACTACCCAGTACTACAAAGTACGACGCCAGTACTACAAAGTACTACGCCACTACTACAACGTACGACTCCAGTACTACTCCAGTACTAGTCCAGTACTACAAAGTGCTACAAAGTACTACGCCAGTACTACAGAGTACTACTCCAGTACTACTCTGTACTACAAAGTACCTACCCAGTACTACAACGTACTAGTCTGTACTACAAAGTACTATGCCAGTACAACTCCAGTACTACTCTGTACTACAAAGTACTACTCCAGTACTACTCTGTACTACAAAGTACTACTCCAGTACTACTCAGTACTACAAAGTACTACGCCAACTACTCTGTACTACAAAGTACTACTCCGGTACTACTCTGTACTACTCCAGTACTACTCAGTACTACAAAGTACCACTCCAGTACTACAAAGTACTACTCCAGTACTACTCTGTACTACAAAGTACTACGCCAGTACTACTCTGTCCTACCCCGTACTTTCCTCGTAGTACTCCGGTACTGCTTTGAAACGTCATTTACATTGCCCGGAACAATAAGAGGCGCCATCCAACTTCACCAAATACTGCGCCTGCCACACAAAATCGATGTCAATGATCCGCATCACATATGAAACATCATGTCCAATGCGCGGAGCAACAAGAGCCACCCTCCAACTTCGCCAAATACTCCGCCTGCCACGAAATCTTGAAGCTCAAGATTTCAGCACAAACTCCCTGAAGTGCTTCCGCCAATAGAAAGACGATTCGACCATAATTCGAGGATAATCCGAGCATGATCCGACCATGTGAAATCGTCATCTCGCACCCGCCGCTTCGGGGACCCTCCCGGTCCGATCTTGGAGACGATTTTGTATTGCAAAATGCAACACTTCGCGCTCCGGCTATCTCCCAAAATGTCACGAGGTGCTGCGCCTGCCACGAAAAGTCACCCTCCAACCTCACCAAATACTGCGCCTGCCACACAAAATCAATGTCATCAGTGATCTGCAGTGATCTGCATCACATATGAAACGTCATTTCCAATGCGCAGAGCAAGCGAAGTCACCCTTCAAACTCAGCAAATACTGCGCCTGCCACGCAAAACTTAACTGAGCTGTTATTTGACTGAGCTGTTTCTTGACTGAACTGTTACTTTACTGAACTGTTACTTGACTGAGCTGTGCCTTTACTGAATTGTTACTTTACGGAACTGTTACTTTACTGAACTGTGACTTTAATTTACTGAACTGTGAACTGTTACTTTACTGAACTGTGACTTTACTGAACTGTGACTTTACTGAACTGTTACTTTACTGAACTATTACTTTACTAAATTTTTAGCATTTTTAAAAAGTTCGTAACTCGGAAGTTTCTCATCCAAACTTTCTTTGACTAAAATTAGATATATGTATATATACCTAGTTGTTTAGTGGCTTGGGAAAAAAGGTCCAAATTTTTCTTCTTTTTGGAGCAAATGCTATTGATGTCAGTGAGGCGATTTAAAGGCATTGCGGCATTACACCTTATATTATACAATACGATGACAATAATAAGACAGGTGTGACAGAAACTCTCGAGGCCAGGCGCCCACCTGGCATGCCCAAGCAAGATCAGAGCGCACAACTGCACATGGACAAGTGCACATGCCATGTCAAATGGTTCCGGATGTCAAATTGGCACATGTTGCAGGTGTCGCCCTTTTTCATGGCCTCCTATATAATTCATACAATCCAGGAGAGCACATACCAGGGTCAGCACAGCACTCCAGCATGAAGGCATTGACGCCTTGGAGTCAACAAAGGACACAAAAAGAAAAAAGAACATTGCTACTATAAAAAAGAACTTTGCCCTAGAATAAGATCATTTAGACTAAGACTATAAGACCACATCATCATTGGATTGTAATAATCAGGTCCACGGTCCACGGTTCTTTTTTAATTCCATGGCTGTCTGATGGCATCCCAGGCTCTTCGCAAAAGCTTGCAAAGATGTGGCGAGGACAGGTGCGTCATTCTCTGCTGAACATCTCTTGAAATTCGAGCATCAATAAGAACTTCGCTCCTGAGTAATCAATGGGGACACCGCCAAGTTTGACAAAAAGGGCAAATAATAAGGTGACAATCTGACTTGACTTCAGCCCGGCCACAGTACAGGGTTGCTATCGGCTGTCATCTGGACACATTCCACCTATCCACTGTATAAGTGTAGCATCATTCTCCCCATCTGAAGGTTTCCCAGCGGTTTTGTGAGGCTTGACCGAATTTTTGGGAAGAGATATCACTTTCACCCGTCCACAGGCAGGCCGCTTGTGCTTTTTAGAAGACGTACAGTTGAACCTAGAGGTTGGGTCTAACCCAATAGTTGCTGCTGAAGAGGTGAATGGTGTCCTGGTCCTACATCCGCATGGTTGGATGGGCTCGCACTGCACGCATGATTGAAGCAATCCCCTGAGCCAGGTAGCTTAGCAACTCAATGAAACGTTTCAAGGAGAGCTGAATGCGTTCCAAGGGCCAGTTTTTTGGTACAGGCTCCAGGAGATTAAGAGTGGGCTCACCCTGTAAGTTTGCTGTCATCCGTCTCAAACTGATTTAGCAGGTTTAGTATAGGCAGTTTTGATGAGCGCCAGTTCTGCAGCCTCCTCATCCTCATCAGGCACAGTCTCGCTGGATGCACTAGCCTCCTCCTCCGACGAACTTTCGTCATCTGCTGAACCTTCACTGCTACAATCAGCTTCCGATGGGTCACGGTCTTCTTCAGCCGAGCTGATACTGATGACATCCGCCGGCACTTTTTTGCGATCAGTGTGCCGAGCTTCCTGATCAATCAGTTGCTCTTTGTGCTCTGTCCACCCTTTCCGTATGGCAAATCATCAGTGAGCTCATCTTCTGAATCTTCTTGCAATTCAAACTGCTGCATAGCCTCAGCACGACTGTCACTAAAGGACAGCTGCGCTAGCGCTGACTTGGGAAAGAGTCCTGGGGGACAGAGTCGGACAGAGTACGAAGAATGTCTCGTGGTAGCACCTTCGTCTGCTCTGCTAGCTGTTGCTTGTTCATCTTGTCTTAGTTCAGTTATACGATTCTGCACCATGACCATCAAGTCATTGAGCTCTGTGAGAGAAAGCTGATCAATATAGGACTTCAAACTTCAACATGCCGTCAGAACAGTCTCCACACAATGGGCAGACAAGGACCTGAGTCATGGTTAAGCGAGTGACTTCGCCGTCCACACTGAAGCCAGTCCGACTTGCCCCTCACTGTCTAAGACTGAAAGAGGGAAGGATCCGCACCGAGGGTAAGTGAGTGACTTCGCCGTCCCTATTGAGCCTAAATTTTTTGAGCCAAAAGGCTACGGAGGTTAGTTGGAGAGCGCAAGCAACTTGACTAACACAGAACTTGCTGAAACCGCGTGAAACAAGAACGGACGCGTGCAACGCTCAGAGTGGGCGCAGCCAGACCACGTAGTGATCCCACAAGGGAGAAGACGTGGAGCTAGAGGCATGGCTAGTGGCTCCACATAAGAGAAATCAGCGCGAAGATCAACTCCTGTGCAGGATCCATCCAAGAAGAAGAGCCGCACAAGGTGGGGAAGAAATGCACACCTTCTCTCTTTTAAGGGTGTGTTTCCATCACAGCACAGCTCGATCCATTGAGCAGAGTTTTTGCCCCATTGCTTCAAACTTACGGCTCCGGTACCATGAGAATTGACATGGTCATGGCACCATTTTGGTGGCCACAAAGGCGAAGCGAATGTTGAGAGGTAACTGTACAGACCTAAATCTGTGAGACATTTTCACTGCGTCACCAGTGGGACAAAAGCAGTGGTTGAAAGTAAGAAACAAGTGTCAATTTGACACCTCGTAGGCATATGCAACATGGAGTGGTGAAAATTCACAAGTCGGTAAAGTAATTTACACTCTTCCGGCAAACCTCTCACTCGGAACCTTTCAAAAGGGGAAACCTTCCACCACGTACGCTCGCCATATATATATATATGTATGTATATATCGCGCATATAATACACCATATACGTGTATACATCCATATGATAAAATCATGATCATATATTTCTTACGGATCAAACCCTCAAGAAAAGTTGACATCAACTGCGCATCGGAGAACTCAAAAACGGACATCGCACTTTTTTGACTCAGTGGGAAACTGCGCTGGTTCTCCTGCATGCATTCATCCTGCAAGTATTGTAGGATGTGTTAAGCATCCTTCGTCGCGCAATCCCCCACGAATCAAGGCGAAGGAGTTCTCATTGGTGTTTTGAAAGGAAAAGAGTTTAATGAGCATCTGCGAATCTTTCCAAAAGAGTACGAATGTCGACGTCAAACCTGGGGACACCAACGAGATGATCTATCTTGTCACGAGATGGAAGGTCAGCTGGATTTGAATTGCTTGCTACTCTTTCGAACCACAAGTCTAAGACTAGTCTAGCTTCAAGTTCGGCTACACTTGAGGAGCAACGGGCCAAAAAGGAAACTGGTGAGTCTGCCTTGATCATCGAAGCCAAAGTAGCTTCATTGTCTATTAAACTGATGACCTGGTGGCCAGCACGATGTGAACCAAAGATCTCGAGTCCTGCCAAAACCGCTAAAGACTCAAGTTCCGCTATCACTGTCTGCTTGTCATCCGAGTTGATCAATGAAATCTGCTCAGGGGTGACGACACTGCTGAAAAATCCCAAGATGTTCCCAACTGAATCGTAGGCTACCCCACCAATGCCTGCATTGTTCTCATCTTGGCATGCATCAGTGTACACATGAATCAAATCCCTATGCCCGCAATTTACCATTCTTGGAGGGGATGTCAAAATCCTATCTTTCAAGAAATTAAGGCATCACGAAGTTTACTAAGGTGTTTGATTTCTTCTTGTAAGAAGTTATAAGTACATACTTATAAGTACTTATAAGTAGTGTAAGTATTTTTTTTACTTACAAATACTTACAAGTACTTACAAAAACAGGCTGAAACACCTTTTTTTTGTAACTTTGTTTCTTTTGGAAATTTTTACTTGGATTTGATGTTTGAGCACTTTTCCACGGCATTTTTCATTTTTGTGCTATATTTCACGGTCATGACCGCCTTGATTTTTTGTTTCACGGTAAATTACCGATGGTTATTGCTTCAAAACATTGTAGTCATAGTAGGCTCGAAGACTGCTGCATGGCTGCCATGGCTCAGCAAGGGACCAAACGTCCTTTGGAAGATGCTGTCCTACCAATTCTTACAAGGTCGAAACTAGAATTTGAAATTGGAGTACGTTTTGTGGTGAAAGGACTTCCAAGGAAAAGACTCAAACGATTTTCTCTCGGCATTTCTTTTTGGATTGTTTGCAGTGTGAGGAAAAATGAAAAAGATCCAATGGACTTGATTTTGCTTCGTAGCAGCTGGATATTGGTGGATGGTGTCCCTCACTATCGCGTTTACTTTTTGTCTGGCAAATCCAGGGAGCATCTTGGGAATGGATATACTTTATGTTTTTTTACTTTGCTATGTGCTGATATCTTTACTATAATGATGTGTTCAGACTTGTTTGATAGACATTTTCCATTGATCGAATGGGTTGACTGCATCAGGAAACCCATCCAGTATTTCAAAAACATCTGGAAACTTACGGATGAGCAGTTCGAGGATGTGTGTGATGCCATTAAGCACAAGATTGCACACGATGGGGCAAATGTGGAGGTTTAAGTTCACGCGTGTCATGTGGAAAACAAAGGCTATATACAGTAGAACCACATTGAGAGGAAACATTTGGCGGTCGTCACCGCGCAAGTCATATTATAAACGGTAATGACCGCACAAACAAACCGAATTGAGTTTGCACTGGCTGGTTTGTTAGTAGTAATTGTTTTGTGACCACTTTGTATAAATTGATTTATCACAGTATTTAGACGGTGTTGACCGATTTGAATTTAAACAAGCAAAGTCTAGATTGGACTTTTCTGCAGCATAAATTTCAGGAACTCAATGATTTAGGCACCCTTGGTATATAGATCTGTTTTGAGATGCCTGGGATCAATGAATTCTGTAGGCAGATCTCTGCTGCTTCCAAATTTTTGAGCAGCATAGCATCGTTAGCAACTTTTGCTGAAATTGAAAAGCTGCAGTTTCAGAAGGTGTCGAAAAGCTTGCAGGCGAGCAAGGTGTCTGATGAGGATGGTGTGAGAGCTGTGGGGGCAATCCAGCAAGCTACTGGTTTCAGTCAGGGATTACTAACAGAACTCAAGCAATTAGTGGCTGAAAAGGTTTCCCAGTTTGAAGAGAAACCAGGAAAGGAAAAGAAACATAAAGGACCAAGTCTCCGAGGACAAGACTATAGCACCTTGCATAGATTTCTTACCCCATTGCTTTGGAAAGAACTTGAGCATCCAAAGATTCTTCACCGTTGTGAATCACTCACATGGTTTGCCCAAGAATTAGGTCTGGATACACCCACTGAGACTACACTTGCTACAATGGTGGTTCTTGTGAATTGGAATGATTGGAAAGATGTTGAGATATCTCAACAAGAAAAATATAGAATTGGTGCTTCGACCAAGTCTCAGTTGCGAGCCATGTTCAAGGGCAAAGTCAGTGATGAGATACTTCGTTTGGATACACTTCCTGCTCATCCTCACCAGCTGCCACATTCTCACACAGACCTTTACACTCAGTTCCTTTGCTTCAAAGTTTTGCATGTTTGGCGGTGATTACCGCACATATGAAGATGTTTACTTTCACTCCATCAGTACCAATATATATATATATATATATAAATCAAATCTATCAACAGCTCAAGTCAAGTTCTATTTCAGTCAAGTTCTATTTCAATAAAAACGGTGTTCACCGGCCTTTCTTTTATTTTTTCTGCATTTCTACTATTTCCAGGCCACCAGCTGAGCCATCTGCATGCATTGAAGAATGCGGGAGTCCAGTTGAATAAGTGTCCAGCAGATCTTGTCTCCGCAATGTTGGATATGTTGCAAAAGAAGCAGGCAATTCCAATCCAGGATGATTCACAATCTACATGTTCAGCAAGACCAGCTCAGGATGCTTTAAAGGATGGTCTAGTTTCAGAAGCTGGCTCTACTGTGGTGGCACCAATGCCTGAGAAAGTTCAACCTGCACCTCTAATGGATGAAAAAGCACCAATGCCTGAGAAAGTTCAACCTGCAGCACCTGAAGAGCTATCTGTCGTGGTTGGGTCCTTGGAGACAGCCAGCTTGAAAGCGATGGCAGAGAATGCCAACAAGAAATCAAAGAAAAGAGCAGTTGGTGATATGTTGGACGATCTGAAAAAGGCATATGTCAAAGACAATGTTGCTAGGAAGGCGGCTCGAGAAGAACCAGACACGGTGACGGAGACATCGAGCAAGAAGAAGAAGAAGGAAGAAGAGATCAAGGAGACAATGCCTAGCAAAAACCAAAAGAAGAAGGGAGGAGACACAAGAAAAGAAAAAGAAGAAGATGAACAAAGCAAGAAGAAGGAGATCCAGAAGAAGGAAGAAGGAAAGAAAAAGAATGAGGAGAAGAAACCTGAGATGAAACGAGATAACAAAAAGAAGAAAATTACTGAGAATCCAAAAGGGAAGGAAGTGGCTTCCAAGCAGATTGAGAAGACCCAAGAAAAGGCAAAGAAGCCAGTGGAGAAAGCCAAAGCCATGAAGCCAGCTCTCAAAATGGACAAGAAAAACTACTGCAGTCGTGCCTACAACAAAATGTTTGACCAGAAGGTGAAGGAAGGAATGGACCCACAAGATGCCAAGTTTGAGGCCAGGAAGGCACATCGCGCTGCTACTACTGAATGGCATGAGAAGTATGAAGGTACCGTAGGATGATCCCAAAGTGGATCAAATTTCATATGTTCACCGCGTTGTTGAACGCGCTTTGGGGAGACATCAAGGGGAAAAATAGTCTTTATCAGTATAGGAACATCTCCATTTAACAGTTGTAAATTTAATGTAAGGAACATAGAATTGTTAATCATTCAAGTGTATTCACTGTTGAAGTCTTGCGGTCATTACCGCCTAAGTTGATTTCAAACGGTTATGACCGCTTTTGCATGTATTCTTTCTTTCTTGATGAAGAAACAGTTTATTAAAATTACTTGTTCAAGTGTATTCACTGTTCAAGTCTTGCGGTCATTACCGCCTAAGTTGATTTCAAACGGTTATGACCGCTTTTGCATGTATTCTTTCTTTCTTTATGGAGAAACACTTTATTGCTTGTTTGAGTTGTTTTCAGGATCAATTCGAAGAATAGTCACTATAGATTGCCCTTAGGTATCTTGTTCACAAAAGCTGTTTTGCTATGTCTGAAGAAGTGAAACCTACGGTAGAGGTAGAGAGTCAATCTCAGGTGCAGCAAATCCTGCCTGACAACCAACTCGGTTTGCAGGAACAGCAAGCCCCAGAGACCCAAGTCTATGAATCTCAGAATACTCAAGTGGCTCTTGCGGAGTCACCCATGCCTGAGAAACATGAAAGCCCAGATGTTCCGGAGTCCCAGCTTCAGGAAGTAACCAAGGTTCCACCTGTTGAAGGAATGAGTTGGACTGATCTCCAAATGGCTTGCAAGCAAACCTATTGCCAGAAATGTGGTGAGTTGGTTGAAGTGACCACGGGCAAGGCAGTACGCAAAAAGGCGCATGTCAAGCTCAGCTGCAAATCTTGTCACAACCTTGTTACCATGCTCTACAAAAACTGGGATTTAAAGAAACTTGGTTTCAAGGAGATGAGTCACGATGAAACCAAAGATTTTTATCTCAAGTGCAAACAGACCATGGACACGGACGGCAGATTTGAGAAAGGCAAAATCAAAGTGCTGCTACAGCAAAAGTTGACAGACAGGGAGATTGCAAGCACAGAAAGGGCTGTGAAAGGCAAGTTCCTTCCACTCAGTGTCTACGCCAGCAAAGGTTTCGATGTTGGTCCTATCGAACAAAAAGCCGAAAAACAGGAGAGCGACCTGTCTCTTGTCAAAACCAAATTGGAAACTTTTTGTTTATACGACTTGTTTTTTTGGGATATATGTTACAGTACATATTGCTATATACGGTGTTCACCGGTCTGAACAACATTGACAATCCTGACAGAAACGGTTATTACCGTATTGTTTAGACATAAACAGTTTTCCTTCCTATGTATGAAACTATAACGGTCATTACCGTGTTGTTTTCCAGAAACGGTTTTTACCGTATTGTTTAGGCAGAAACAATTTTCATCATTCTGTATTCTCAGGTTCGGCTATGTCTATAGGGTCCCGATCTTGGAGGTCAACTATCGACACATTGAAGAAAGGATCCAAGAAGCGATTCGCCAATGTGAACGTCGTGTGTCTGGCAAGAAGAGTATCTTGGAAGATTGTGTTGACCGGATTTTGTCCGTTACATTGTTTCTGATTTCATTTCTTACGGAAGTATCCGGTGAGTGATTTGTTTTAGTTAGAAAAAAACTATTCTCAATTAACTTTCTGTGTTTGAAAATCAGGAAAAGCTGAGAAGAAGGATGAAAATGAGGTGGAAGATGAAGCCAGTGCATGTGATGATGAATCCATCATGAGCATCAGCAGTGATGAAGGGAAGACAAAGGTCATTCAGGTCATTGAGAATAAAGGCAAAGGTGGCAAGAAAGCGGCTGGGAAGAGTAAGGATAAGAAAAAAGATCTGACAGACGAAGAGAAGAAAGCCATCAAAGAGAACAATGCCAAGGTGGCCAAGCTGGCAAAGAAATGCATTGCAAGCCTTGAGCCTGTAATCAAGGCTGCCAACAAAGCTTCCAAGTTTGACCATGCTGGTGAAGACCTGAAGAAAACTCTAGATGCTGCTAAGACTTTGGTGAGAAGTTCGAAGAAGATCGAAGCAAAGTACAAAAGCAAGACCTGGGATGAGTTGGACATTCAAATGACCGACGATGGATTGAAAGATCTGAAGACTTCTTTGGATGATAAGGTCAAGGCTGTTATGCAGGTAGAGGCCTGGGTCAAGGGCGGTCTTGATGGAAAACAGCTGGACAAACTCAATGAGATGGCCAAGAAAAGGGAGGAGGATAGGCAGAATGCCAAGGATGTCTCCTGAGAAGGGCCTGGTCAACCTTCACCAATGGTCGGAGTCATCGCGCAAGCAGTGACATCAATGATTGCCAAAAAAAAGGCAAGGATGACCAGTGAAGCTGCGGTGAGTCTGAGGAAAGTGAAGCCATGCCATTCTCAGCCATTGTTTGGCCATATCTTTGGATCCTTCCAGATTATATCTTTAGAGTAGCTTTCTTCAAAGCTCCGTTTTGCATAGCATATAGTACATAGGATTCGGTACTGATGCTTTCCAGATGTGTCTGGATTTTCACGTTTATTTAGAGCAGCTTTCTTCAAAGCTCCGTTTTGCATAGCATTTAGTACATAGGATTCGGTACTGATGCTTTCCAGATGTGTCTGGATTGGGTTTGACTTCACGTAGCGCAGGAACAAATTAGAAAAAAAGGATTCGATAGCCTAACTGCGGTCATCACCGTTGAAAGCATCCAATGTTTTGATTGCACGGTCATCACCGTTTGCAAGAACTCTTTTTACATCAACGGTATTGACAGTTAGATATTTGATACTTGGATTACTATAACAACTGTGAACTCTGCATACATTAACGGTATTGACCGTTACATATATATTTATGTATGGGACCTGGATTACGCACTACATCTCAAGAACTTAGTGTTCAAATAAACATTCCTTTGATCTTATAAGGCACATGGCTGAAGCCTTATGTCTTTCGGATGTTTTGCTGCTCCATATGCCGCTGTGGTCTATCGACAGCATTGACAATGTGGAGGTGATTCGTGAGCTGTGCCGAAACACGCTCTTGTGGCTTGGTCGCTCTCCTCAGACCGAATGCCTTGTGACCATGTGGGTCGAATTGACGAAGGTTCAGGTACGAATTGATGGCTTGGATGCTAGCACAGTGAATGCAGACAGCATTGGTTTGCCTGCTTGGAACCACCCAGTCGAGCACATCAAAAACATGAACCAGTACCAGAAGGACCAATTCAAAAAAGAAGTTGGAATTTTGATCAAGATGTTGCCAGCCCTGACAACAATGGATTATGACATTGGTTTCGATGTTGGCGATTTGTTCCAAGTCCTGTGTGATCTACTTTCGTAGGCAGTCTGTATATAGCAAAGGCTGCATGATGAAAAAAGGTACGAACTCCCTTTGGAGCAGTCCAATCATTTGGAGCATTGCAGCGGTAGTTACCGTTTTATGTTTTACACGGTGAGTACCGACGGTGATTACCGTTCTTTGTCTTACACGGTCATTACCGGTCATATATGCTGTTGCTTAGTATTTTTACATCATCAGTATTGTACTGTGGATTGGATTTTCTTTGTCATGGACGGTGTTCACCGTATGTTTTTGGATAACGGTATTGACCGCACATGTTGAGCATGATCATGGCATCTTTGGATGATCTGTTATATGGAAGGTTTTGAGAACTATAGCTCAACAACAAGAACATCTATATACCAAGACCTGCCAACATCTACCATATATAACTATCGCCACCTACCACCGTATACCACCCCACATACCACCGTATACCACCCAACATTCCACCGTATACCACCAACATACCACCGTATACCACCCCACATACCACCGTATACCACCCCACATACCATCGTATACCACCCACATACCACCGTATACCACCAACTACCAAAAACTACCAAAAACTACCAAAAACTACCAAAAACTACCAAAAACTACCAAAACCTTCCAAAGCCTTCCAATTCTATCAACATCTATAGATTCAAGGAATTCAGATCATTTTGAAGATGTCATGATCATTTCAGTAGTCTTTGAAGTTTTGGATCGATGCTCATTTCTTCTTTGGTGATTTGGTTCAAAGGAACTGACAACAATATGTCTGATTGATTTTGAATGCTATATATTTTGCACATTGTGATTTTCTCAAAAGAATTCAAATTCATTTCAAAAGGTCAACTTCAATTTACAGTGATAGATTTTGTCAATAGGTTCCACTACAAACAATTCTATCTTACAAAATAGGTTCCACCACAAACACATCAAATCTATATCTTAATAGGGATCGACTGTTGAATTTCAAATTCACAAGGGGGGCAGCCATGGGAAAGAGGTGGATTCTGAAGGAATCAGAAAGTGGAAAGGGCTATGCAAATCCACCATCTCCACGGCATAGACCAGCCAGCAGCTGGAAAGCAAGGCTTCCGGAACCTGTGGTGAAAGATGGTGTGAAGGTGGATAAGGGTGAGAAGGGGGATGGTAAGAAGAACGTGGTGGAGGCGGAAGAGAAGAATGAGGTGGGGGAGGTGGATCAGGAGATGGTGGCAGAGACGCCACCAGAGAAGAAAAAGGAGAAGAAGAACAAAGATAAGAAAGAGAAGAAAGAAAAGAACCACAAGAAAGAAGAGTCCCAAGCCTCGGGCTCAACAGAGTCAAGGAAGGCACTGAAGGTGGAGAAGCCCGTGGACAAGTCACCCATGGATGTGAAGGCGGAACTATCTCCTACGGAGCCTGATGATGAGATGACCAACGAGGAGCTCAACGAACGGCTTCAAGCAGCTTTGGAGGACCACGGTGTTTACCGATATTTCGTTCGATGTTGATCGTATCGGGGTTTTAACCTCAACAAGTCTGATTAGATTGAATTGTTTTTATAAAAGCAAAGGTTTTCACCTGAAATCCATTTTCAACAGTGTCAATGGTTGTCATTTTAAATCACTTTTCAATATTTATAGTATCAATCAATTATGTTTCTTTTGTTTTCAAAGTATTCAAGGTTATCACCTCAAATTCCAGTTCATTGGTTTTCACCTTGATGTTCAGGAGGTAGAAAAAGAGGCTGAGATCGAAGAAGCCAAAAAGTCTTTGCTTCGGGCAACGGCCAAGTGGCAAGCAAAGCCGAAGTCTGAAGGAGGAGCCGAAGCAAGTGGATCAGGAGGGGCTGGGGCAAGTGGATCTCGTGGTGAAGGAGGAGGGGGATCTGCAGCAGCACCATGGCACACCACATACGCTGAAGCACACAGGCAGTAGCAACACCAGGCATGGCTTCACCAGCAGCAACAACTGTACGCAAGCATGCAGTTTGGGCAGACACACTATACAACAGCTGCAGCACCAGTCCACCAGCCTCTTCAAATGTACCCGCCATACGCACCAACACCGCCACAGCAGATATACCAACCTTCACCTGGAGGATATGGATATGCAGCGCCTGCAGCACACCATGCAAACCCACCACAGCATCTACAAGCAGGGCATCCACATGGAGCCCCATGGACCAGGACATCCCCATGGACCAGGACATCTACATGGAGCAGGGCATTCACATGCAGCAGGAAATCTACATGGAGCAGGGCATCCAGCACACGCAGCAGCTGCAACCACAGCGGCACCTGTTTCTCTTTCGGATCCTGAACAGCCGTTCATGCAGGACAACTGCAATCCGAACGGGAAGGAGGTGCCACCATGGTGGCGGCATGGGCCTGAAGCGTGGTACAGGTTGTCTCGCCGACAAAGGTGGGCTTTGCTCCATGGATTTACGAAAAGGCCAAGCCCGAAGTGGCAAAATTGGTCTAACTGGAATTGGTGATGTGGATAGAATGGAAGAGAAAAAGAAGGGTGCTTGCGTGCAGCTATAGTATATACGGTCATTACCGTGATGAAAAATTATACGGTCATTACCGTGACAAATTTACATACGGTCATTACCGTGACAAATATTATATACGGTCATTACCGTATCCACACGGTCATTACCGGCAAGAACGGTCATTACCGTAAAGTATCTTGATGTTTCAGGATTTAAAATGTATACTATAGAAAGGGTACTGTTATCAAAATGAGCATCAAACTTCATTCTTTCTTCAAAAAACAATATATGTTATGATGTCTGACTTCTAGAATTTTTTCAATGTAAATTCATTTCTACATTTTAAGTTTCATTTTATTTCTTAATATATTTATTAATTTATATTCAATCTCCTTTTTGCCTTGCAAATTTCATATCCTGCAGCTAGTGCCTGCAATGTCTGTGCTCGTGACAAGAGTGGTAACGGTGGCCCACTTTGTAGCCTTTGTTGCATCTGTTGCGGCAGTACTGGCATCGGTAAGTGCATTCTCGTGGCATTAAAAGGTCCTCTTTCAGGTCAAAAGGTGATTCGGCTGAAGTATGAATGTCATGGCTTTCATTTCCTCCACTCATAGTAGCAACTCCGCCACCTCCACATCCACCTCCACCTTCACGGCCACTCAGTCCAACTCCCCCACCACTTTTGGAACCAACACCACCTCCACCTTCACAGCCACTCATTCCACCTCCCCCAGAGAAATTGGAACCACTACCACATCCACCTTGATAGCCACTTGGAACAAAAGCAGGAAATGCATTGCCACCATTTGCCTCCGTCATCGTCATCATCCGGTTGCTAATCTCCAACACCACTTGTTGAAGAATTTGTAGCAGCACTGGTAGCGCCAAAACACGTAGACGATCCTGATCCATCTTCTAAGAGGATATATACTACTACTGATCGCGACTTGAACATGTAACGCTGCAAGAATTGTTAATCATTCAAGTATATTCACTGTTGAAGTCTTGCGGTCATTACCGCCTAAGTTGATTTCAAACGGTTATGACCGCTTTTGCATGTATTCTTTCTTTCTTGATGGAGAAACAGTTTATTACTTGTTCAAGTGTATTCACTGTTGAAGTCTTGCGGTCATTACCGCCTAAGTTGATTTCAAACGGTTATGACCGCTTTTGCATGTATTCTTTCTTTCTTTATGGAGAAACACTTTATTGCTTGTTTGAGTTGTTTTCAGGATCAATTCGAAGAATAGTCACTATAGATTGCCCTTAGGTATCTTGTTTACCTCGAATCCCTACCATGTCGGATCAGCCCTACCAAATGAGTTTTCACTCTGATGGCAGTGTTCATCGTGAAGGGCCTGGTCAACCTTCACCAATGGTCGGAGTCATCGCACAAGCAGTGGCATCAATGATTGCCAAAAAAAAGGCAGAGATGGAGACTGGGGCTGGGACCAGTGAAGCTGCAAATGGTGAGTCTGAGGAAAGTGAAGCTATGGCTATGCCATTCTCGTCCGACCCAGTGACCTTGCTTGATGAGAATGGTGAGCCAGAGACATGGTTCTTCGTCAAGACTGATGGTGAAGGCAACCCTTTACCTTGGGATGCTGAACATGTCGGTGGAGCTTCGTCCAGCAATGGTGGTGGTGCAGTTGCAACTGAAGAGGTTGCCAAGAAAAAGAACAACAAGAAGGGCAAGAAGAAGCAGGGTGGAAAGAAAAAGTGACGTTTTGGTCTTTGAAATAAGACATATAGGATCATGGTTTTGATGTCTCCTTCTTTTGAACCTGTGACATCAGTTTGAAGGAAGACAGCTTTTTAAATGCCAGCATTCGTACATAGATCCGGTACTTTATGCCTGGTTCAATTTGATCCTAGAGAGCTTTCGCAGAAGATGGATGGTGAAAAGAAATGGTCGTTACCAAAGTAGAGACACGGTCTTTACCGAAGAGACACGGTCTTTACCGAAGAGACACGGTCTTTACCGAAGTAAACGTATCACCTTATTACATCAACCCATGTTAATGGTTATTACCTTTATAGTCTTTTTTTCCCAACACCAAATTGATTGAACAAAACCTACCTGTCATTACAGTAGTACATGAAGTACGGTCATTACCATAAGACGGTCATTACCGTAACACGGTCATGCTTATTACCGTACATGTGATTTGAACAGACGGTGACATTTCTACTGCTCAGTTTGCATCATTCTTTAGTTTTTAGAAATTGAAGTTTCTACACTTGTTCATTCAATTCTTTGGATTTTTCCAGGTTACACATCATAAGAACTTACACAACCATGGATAACGTAGCCAACAAGATTCATTCATGAATAGAATTAAATAGATACATTCTAGGCACACAGCTATGGCATCCAGCAGTTCCTCGAAGAAACGTGCACTTTCTGACAGAGAGAAAGATTTTCAATCACTGACAGGCTTGGGCATCTCTGACACTGCTGTAAAGAAAGTCATTGCTCGTCTTCAAGGTGATGAATCCATAGAAAAAAATTGTTCCCTTAGAAGAAGCTCCAAACGCTTTAAAGACATAGCAGACTTCATCGTGGACTTGCCGGTGGTGGATAGAGAGAACAATTACATGGAACTTCATTTTGTGAATGTAGAGAAGTTTTTACAAAAGGCTTGTGAAAAACATAAAGACTTTGGTACGTGGATCAAGGAGGAGCTATGTAATGCACAGGCTGGCTTTGATGGAATTGATGCTTGGGTCTATGTGGACGAAGTCGTTGTTGGAAACCCCTTACGACCGGATAACAGAAGAAAGTCATATTGTATGTACATGACGTACCAACCTCTTTTGAAATACAGGAGTACTGCACTCTGGTGGCCTTTGTCAGTCATCAGGCATGAAGAAGCCGACCGTTTGAAATGTGGAGTTGCTGAATGGTTTACTGAAATCATCAAAGGGATTGGCCCTGATTTCAATGGACTAGTACTAGATGATTCCAGCATGGTTTGCGTCAAAAACCTTTACCTGATAGCAGACGAAGGAGCAATCAAGGCAATTACAGGCGCTAAAGGATCGTCCGGAATGAGACCATGCATTCACTGCAATGCATTCAGTAAAGACAGGACCGAGATGGCACAGTCTATGGGACATGCTTCGATCAGCTCTGCGGCTGATGAAGCATCATTTGAGAAACTGCTGGATTCAGACATCTACGATATCCTTGACCACCTTAAGCATTTACGTGGAAACGAAACCAAAAAGAACTTAGAGACGGCGCAAACCCTTTTGGGGTGGAACTTTCTGGAAACATCTCCCTTTGTGTGTCCAGAGGTTTTGAGGTTTCTTACACCACAGCGGGTTCACTATGATGCCATGCATATATACTGGAGCAATGGAATGGTAAATCAAGAAATTGGATTGTTCCTGTCAGCTGCCAAAGACTTAGTCGGTTTCAAAGTAGCGGACTTCCAAACATTTCTGAACTCCAACTGGCATAAGAGCAGCTGCATTGGCCCTTCCCTGAGTGACCAAACTTTGCTGCAATTAGTGTACCCCAAACTTATCCCGTACGGCGCAGATTACAAAGGGACTGCAACACAATGCCTGGAATTGCTGCCACTGCTGGCATTTTTTGCGGTTGAAATTCTGGATGGGTGTCAGGAACTCAAGGAACATATCAGAAGTTTGACATTGCTATGGTTAGTTACAACAAAAGTCTTAACAGCCAAGCAAGAAGTGACAGCCATCAGAGGTTTACGCGATCTACAAGTCCAACATTTCTTGGTATTCCGATCTGTTTACGGTAGTGAGGCCATTCGGCCAAAACATCACTTCTCCCTACACTTAGAAGAACAGGCCATGCAATCTTCTATTTTGGCAGATTGTTTCCCCGGTGAAAGAAAGAATGGCGTGTTTAAAAACACCTTATGTGTACACATAAGTCGCCTACATGGCTTTGAGAAAGCAGTTCTTCAAAGATGGCTGGAACTAGACCTGAACAAGTTCGACAGTTTTGTTGTGAAGCCTTCACTTAATGTGAAAAAGATCCAAGACAACACTGGTCCAAAGAATCTAGAAGTTGCCAAGGGTATGGTTTCTATGTGGGGGCCTATCAAGAATGGCAACATCTATTTGCTGAATGAAAGCAAGGCTGTCCAAGTCTTGGGATGCACCATGTGCAAAGTGTCTCTTGTTTACTTTATTACTGTATCGTTTTTCTTTTTCAAATCCAACTTATTGCGGTGATAACCGTTTTTGATTTGAACCAATAATGCGGTCATAACCGTTTAGTGTATTTAATTTTGTGAACTCAATCGGCTCTCTTGTGTCTTTTTCTCTAAGGAGCAACGCGTTCTTCATCATTGGAACCGAATTGCAATTGGCCAGCAGCCACAAAGACATGCTTTGGAGCAAGTGGAAGATTACAAATGATTCTGCAACGTTTTCTTTAGATTCTGTGCGACAAAGTTTGCGCACATCTTATTTCACCCTCAAAGATGATGAGATTTTACTCCTTCGTTGAAAACAAGCGCGCTTCAAGCCAGTGGAACTTCACCACGGTCATCACCGATGTTTCAAAAGATACGGTCATCACCGCAGATTGTGGAAACTTTTCAGATCAAAATTGATATTTTTAAAGTACATCTGATTTTTGATACAAAACGTGCTCAAAACTTGAAAAATGAAAAATCAAAAAAACAAGGTCGAAACTACTTACAACTACTTACACTATAAGTAGTTGTAAGTAGAACAGATCTTCTTATAAGTAGAAACAAGAAGAAATCAAACACCTTAGTATGATTGACTTGATTAATTCCCCCACCATGGATCACTCGGGAGACTTCTCTCAGAGCTTTCTTGGCCAGTCTTCCAAAAACCTGGCTCTCTGCAAAAATCAATCTGCCCCTCAAGGTTTCCATCTCGGCCCTGCGGAAACGTCCTTTGTCCAAAATGTCCTGGATAGAAGCAGATAACTCTTTGCACCTAGACTCTGAATTGCATACGTGGATCTTAAGATGGATGGAGTCTGACAAGTCGAAGACAACACCAAGGGCCCTGGCCATCGATGCGAAGACCCCACCCTTTTCATCTGACGTTTCCCAACCCAACATGGAGAAGAAACTGTTGGCAATAAAGGTCGTGTGCTTGGTCAACTCCTCAGATTCAATGATCACGAAATCATCGAAGTAACAAGTCCAGTGCAACGACAAAAGAAGCATCCCTACGTGCCACATGCCGTGAGATGTCCGACAGAAGCCACTGACAGCCGCTCTGGCGCCGAATGGCAACACATTGCACCTATACACTTCGAACTTATTTGATGAGGGGTTGACCACGCCTAGGAAAGAGTCTTCAAGGCTGCATGCAGAAACAGGAAGCTGTTTATATGCTTTTCTCAAGTCTATCGCCTTTGCAAGCAACTGCGAACCTGTACCTTCACGACAACCATTAGTGTTACTCAACCTGTATCTTATGGAGGCCACTATGAAGTCAACACCATGCACCACTATGCTTTCTTGAGATCCATTAGTGAGGTTAACAAGGGATTCAGTGAAGTCGTCAATTGGCCTCACTTTTTCAACACGAGATCCGTCCTGGCTGGTGGATGTTTGCTTGACACCGAAACGTCTGGTCAGCACAGATCTAGGATTCAAAGTCTTCGCTTCAAAAGGGCCTTCAAGCCAACCTTGTTCGACTTCTTTCATTGTCGCTTCATACACGCCTTTCTTAATGTCTTCCTCCATCGGCCTCTTGGCAGTGGCAATGATGGCCTTTCTGTTGATCTCTGCACTGTCTCGGACCTGCTCTTCAGTGAGGGTGGCAAACGAGGATTTGGAAGGAAAAATTCCCGTCACTGGAAGATCCCCCATCAACTTGAAACCTCTCACTATGTTGTTGAACAAGTCGGAGTCCTTGTAGTTACTTTCTTCCATCATTTCCTTGAACAACAAAAGGTTTTTACTTTCAAGAACTTTGGCACAGTGAGGTGACATGCCTTCTTTGAGGGCTATTTCTTCCTGCCTACTTGGATGATCGGTGCTGGTTGTACATACTTGCGCTGCTTACACCACAAAAACACATTGCTTATAACCATGGTTGCGAGACTTAGCAGGTTGGATTTATAAGTCCACATATACATTTAGCAAGTGCGTTTATCTTAAGGCATACATAAGCAAATAGTAAACTCGCTTCAGTTGCAACTATAGATAATTTGGCATGTTTATGTACCATAGGTTTTGAATATGTAAAAGTCCAACATGTTGGACTTATAATTCTGAGTTAAGCATTTCGTAAGTCCAACTGTTGGACTTACTAAGTACATTTTTGGGAAGTTGTAAACCAAACCTAAGTCCAACTCTAAGTCCATCCTAAGTCACACAGAACCAGTATCGTGTAAGGACCTTTCATTGAAATGCAAACGGTTTTCTGGAACAAAACTGCTGTGCATGGCGGCGTTTTCTTTTCATGGTCGGGAAGCAATTAAACAATTAACAGAAACATGGCTCATGGCTCATGTATCAAGTTTCTTTTGAATGGGGATGGAACAAAATGCAGCAACCATGCATGTTCGAGTTCACGCAAATGTTCAATAACATCATGATGAAACATGATTGCTGCTCTGGATACGACACAAAAAATCTGAAAAATGTGCAGCTGTGACATGTGAGTTTTCAAGAAAAGCGTGGCGTTGCTCATCAGACATGCTCATGAAACATGGTTGGCTTCCAAGAACAATTTTCTTTCCAGGTAATGTAGCGTCAACATCATTCCCAGAAAAGGAAAGCGACGCGCAAAAACCAAGCAGCAAAACATGTCGACGACGTTTGGCCTCAGGAGAGCAAATTTGGTATCATCAAAAATGAAAAATGACAAATCAAAAACAGCGGCTTGACTTTCCATGATTGCTTCAACACTTGGTGGAAGGAACGCCCGATTCAGAAATGCAATGATTTTCAACATCATGTCTCATGCTACTACATTCTTGCGTGTTCCATGGCCATGTGCTTCTTCAGTGTATATGTTTTTGCGCAAACTGACAACTATGGAGATCATCTTTTTATTTTGCAAAAGGAGCCTCACTCCTGCTCTCCTAGCACAAGGGTCGAGGAAGACGCTCCCGTCATTCCCTGTTCCATCTTCATGACACGACGTTTCTTTTTAGATTGGTAAGAGTGTCGGTCCCTCTCAGTTTCCTCACTCACAGGCGGGCCAGGATCCACAAAGCCTGGCACTGTGTCATCCAGGCCGACCTTGGAGGTGAACTTGTCCATGAGGTCACTCTGCATCTTCTAAGCAGACTTTTTGACTCATGAAAAGGGCCTCAATATGTGCATGTCATCATTGCAGGTATCATGCTATTCATGATCCACTTCAACTGCATGTGAAACCTTTACAAACATTACAGGGTTTATATACCAAAATGGTAGGAAGTCACTTAGGAAAACCTAGTTACCCCACCTTGGCATGTTGAGTCTCTTATCACTCAACTTGACAACCCTAGGAGCTTTTCCACTTTGTTTTAAACAAACACCAACCAAAACAGACAAACACAACACGGCGAACCAAAACGAAACAACATCCACGTCTTAGCTCCATTTCTAAATGTACCTGTTGCAACTAATGCAAAATCAGTACACGTAAGGAAATTTGTGAAACTTTGGCTCTACTCAGAATTATCACTGGCAATACATCTTGTAGAATATGTAACTGTAACTGCAAATATAACTGCATTCATAGAGATCCAAGTTATCCTCTTTGCAATGCTGAGAAACTGACACGGGTCAATACCACATGTCATGATCTGTGATTGCCATTCATGGTGATCCATGTTACCCACCATGCAATGGAGTAGTAATGCAAATCATCTTGAACCATCAACTAGGATTTCGTCTGGACTCCTCATTCGTCTCCCATCTTCGAACTCGAAACCGAAAACCAGACTGCTCATGATGGAACAAATCCCAATCTGCACCATGATCAACCAACAATGAGTCTTCAGGAAGATCATCAAAGTTTGCAGTGTAGTATCTATTGCCATCTATTGTGATATAAGGAGGGATGGTTGAAGCTCTTTCCACAAGTCCCCGTGCATCCAAAGGACCATGTGCTCTGACTTCATTCTCTTCATAATCATCTGAAGTCAAAGTAATATTAGCCCAAAGATGCTCTCCATTAGGGATACCATTCACCATATAGTCGAATGGATCTGGAGCTTCTGAACCACTACTTTCGTGAACAGAGAGATCTGTCACCTCATTCATCATCACCATAGCCCTTGACCTGTTGTAAGCTGAACGACTGCATGCTCGTAAAACATCTCGCATAGTTTCACGCATCGCCATATACCTACACATTGCAGGTCTTCCTTCTACACAACCAAGGACTATACGACGAGTCAATCTCTTGATCATCCATTTGGCCATAGACTCTGGTGATCCTTCTGTCTCTGGCTCTGGAAGTTCCTCTTGCCATAGGCGGATACCTTTCTCTGCAATCTCTTCTTCTGTTGGTTCTTCACCCTCAGGTTCCAACTGAAGGTTGTCTGAAAAATTTTGGTAGATCTGGCCTTGACCAACATCCTGAATAGCAAGACGGCTACCACCACGTTCCAAAACTACTTGCTCCATCTCATTGATAGTGCAATGAAGAAGTTGCATATGGTGTACTCTTCCAGGTGTGATGCCATTGGTTTCATAGTCTTTCAAATTCTTCAGTAACCATGTTAAGACAGTATAACCACGACCTTGCATAGCATGATCTGTCTGCATCAAGTGTCGAAGTCGCTGAAAATTTCCTTGCATGAATAAGTATACATGAAACATACCATACTGCAAAGGAGTATTGACTTGAGGACCTGCTTCATCAACCTCGACTTCAGGCTCATCATTCGAAGCATCGCTCATCCCTTCATGGTGATTAAGCTGCATCCAGTAATCTGGGTCACTCGTCTCACTAATAGTTGAAAACAAATATCTTCTTCGACGAGCTTCTGGAGATTCTTCTGATCCAGAATCACCACTGTCATCAACGACCATGAAAAACAAAGCCATCATCAATGCAAGCATGACACCCGCAAAACAGACCAATCCAACGGTCTGAAAGTTCAAAATGGGGTCTACACCACCATCTTCAGAAATAGCATTGGGCTCAATTGAATCATCCACAGCCACTGTCTGACCCAAGGCCCCAACCATTTCCAACATAGCCATCCGCACAACCTGCTTTGCAACTTGAGAACTTGAAGAGCTCTGTGACAAAACACTAGGCAACACCAACTTGACCTTCTTGATTGCATTCTTTGAAGCTTCTTGAAGTTTCAATTCATGGAACTCCACATCTCCAACGTGCTCGTCCCTTTCGTCCACAAAGCCAAAAAGGTACAAGAGCATATTGTGTCGACGTTTGGTCAAGCCTTTGGTTCCCAAATCAGCAGGATTCCACATTGTGGGAATCTGTTTCAATTTCAGCACTCCATTCTTGACTTGTTGCTGAACCCATAATAGCTTTCCTTGCACATGTCTCAATTTCGAAGTTCCCAGCTTGTTCGCAATCTGCCTCGTTGCTGAATTGTCAACCTTCACTTGAGCTTCAACATCACAGTCCAAAAGAAATTCCAGAATGTGTTTAATGTAGATCGTGTCAATGCAGGTACTCGTCATGGCATAATATTCGGCTTCAGTAGATGACAAGCTCACAACGTGCTGACTTCGAGAACTAGAATGGATAAGGTTCCCATTGATATAGTGGGCTGCAGAGCTAGTACTGCGAAGGTCCTTACCACCTTGCCAATCTGAGTCAGAGAATGACTCAAGCAGGAGTACTCACAATTCTGCTTTCCAGCTTCTGCCAACTTCTCAAACAAAGACATACCAGGCTGAGTTCCACGCATCTGCACCCCATAGCCACTGGTACGCTGCAAGTATCCAATCAATCTGCCCAACTGCGTCCAAGCATGTTGAGTAGGAGAACTCAAATATGAAGCCAAGCACTTAATTGTATGTTGCACATCTGACCGCTCATGTGAAAGATACAAAATGCAACCAACAAGCGATCTATAAGTTCCTGACATAGATTCATCAAGCAATGCTGTGTCATCCTTTCCAGAAAACACATGTCCCACGGCTGGAGTGCAATGCAATCTAGCTGCCTTGCCTCCATTAGCCTTTCTAAACATGTCGACACACTGCTTCACATGTTTGGTTTCTCCATAGATATCCAAACGTTCAAAGCCAACATCGAAAACAGGAAGCCTTTTTAGAAACTCGAAGCTTCCACCAGTTTTCCGATCAACCCAAGTTACCGACAACTTGAAAGCCTTTTTCAACTCAGGAAGGAATTTCTTGTGCATAAAATCTGCTGTCATAGTGAACAAAACATCGTCTACATGTAGAAGCATACAGCCTCCACCATCAGCCTTGTTCACCTTCAAGATTGAAGGTTGCTCCAAACAACATTCCATGTTCAACTGCTTTTCCAGGAAATCACAAAAGAAGAAATACCATCTTCGTGCTCCATCTCGCTGACCCGGCAGTCACTTGGCAATAATAAGGTCATCATAGTTACCATGGTCAACAACTTTGAGTCTTCGTTTGAACTCTTGAGGCACTTGCAAATATGCATCTGAAATATCAAGAGCACCAATGACATGCTCTTGTCCATACAATCCAGACATCACCATAGCAGGAATCATTCTCGTGACTACTGCATTTGAAGCCGGAGAGAATGTGTCTTCTCTCACAGACAAATAGTTGTATTCTCTGGCAACTAATCTCGACCTACGATACCAGCACATTTGGCCATCACGCTCTTTCTTCCGAAAAGTACGAACAAACTTTCCAGTCAATGAACTCCCATAGTTACTGGAGTCCTCAGTACCAGTAGATCTTTCTAAAACACCCATTGTAAGAAGTCTGTCTACTTCAAACCTGTCTGCTAATGCATCCATCTCAGCCAGCAAATCTGAACTGAGCACTGGCTCCTCTTCTGTGAAAGGAAGCCACAGAATACTATCATCCAGACCAGAAGGTGTTTCAAAGTGAAGATTGTCTTCATCCCCACCTTGTTGATAGTCAACATCATCTCGTTCGAACATGCTTACGTCAATCTCACTATCTCGAATGACATCAACTTCATCTACATGTACCATAGTGATCTTTCCAACTTTCAACCTTTTCATAGGTGGCTCTTCTACACTGGTTTCTGGCGCATCCACTGCCATGGCACCAGACTCTGCAACTGATGTAGATGCATGTCTCCCTTCATCAGGAATCACTGCAGCTTCAGGCTTGAAGAAAAGCAACGGAGTATCATCTGTCAAATCAGCTCCTAAACCTTCAATGGATTCAGGATCACTTCCTGCTTCATCTGCATCTTGATCCCCACCTGCTTCAATAGCTGCTCTGCCAGGATGCTTCAAAGGTGATAGTTTGATCCTCGTTCCTAAGGTTCCTTCAATCATCCAGGAATGAACTTCAAAACTTCGGTAGAGATCAATGTGTTTGAACCACTCCGGGAAAATACGTTTGATGCTCTTTGACAACCTTACACTCGATCCACGTGCAAGAATGAACATATCGTTCGAAGAAGTTCCCAGAAAAATGATAGGCATCCATTTCGCTGTGCCTTTCTGCTTGTTTTCCATTCCAACAAAACCCATGACAACTTCACCAAAAGGGCAAGTTCTTCCAGTGAACTGTTTTCCATGAACTGCTTCAAAAGGAGTGACACCATTTCGAGGGCAGTAGCAATTCAAAATCCAAGCTGCATGCTTGAAAGCCCATGAGGCCATAGGATGTGTGATAGGTATTCGATGACCTATTTTCTCTTCAACTCCCTGTAAAATCACCATTGCATGCTGCCTCACACGATGAACAGTTTGTTCAACCCATGCATTGTCACCATGATCACCAACTCTTGAAGTAGTGACCGTCACCTTCAAACCATTCTTCATCAAACACTTTTGCACCAACCTCTGCAATTGCAACATAGCGCCTTCGTTGTCACAACGTAGTTCCACTTCTGAATATCCAAGCTGCAAAATGAACTTACAAAGCTCACGTGTCATAAAATGACTGTCACTTTTCCTTTGCACTGGCAATGCAAAAACTGATCCTGATTTGCCATCAAAACCATTCAAAACAATAAGTTTCTCATCCCAATCTGCTTGGGCTTCAACTAAGCGTGGTAAACCATCGACAGCTTCCTTCCCTGTGTAAGAAAGGTCGAAACTCACCACACTCACTGCACGTTCAGTTTGGCGCATTGGATTCGTCACGTGTGACTCTGGTCTCCCTTTGTTTGCAACACATACTGCACACCATGGTTCATAAGGAAGGTGTGTTAGCTCATGACGGCTGATTGTTTCAAAGTCTGCTGGAGGAGTAGCAAGCATCTGAGGCTTTGGCTGCACCACTGGAAGAGCTGGATGTGTGGCGTAAATTAATTTCCAACTGCTTCTGCTCAAAATGACTCACTAGTCTTCTTGTCAAGGGATATGACACCGATATATCTGCCTAATAAGGTCAGTATTGTAGAACAGCTACTGTATGGTAGATGCAGCGCAGCTCCCGTCTCACTCACTTTTGACCTAATCTCGCAATCAAGTAAGGTCGGTGCCTTGAGCCAAAGGAGGAAGGATAGGACGTCGTATATGTGCATATTATGCACATATGTATGGTACATGTATGACATCAGTTCTGTTAACACCCCCCACGGCCGTGTCGGTAACGGCCCGGGCGATCTATACAGCTGGGTCACACAGACGTCATCGTCCTCAACTTGGCTTATAGCTTGAAATTCATCACTTGTTAATTCGACTGTAGGACCAATACATCATCCTTTTCAGTCACTTGCAAAAATCATTTCAACGTCTTATAGGACTGAAGAACTTCAAGTCCATGCGTGTTTTAGAATTCGAAAACTTTGGCCTAACGCACCTAAGGAAGCACTCACAAGTGGGTGAAACCTACGCTACGCCCGGCTCTCAAGTCTCCTCTTCAATGACGTAGTTATCTGGGATAGTACGTCCAGCTTCCATCAGACCAGCTTCTTTCAGACCTCCTCTGCCAATTTCTGCTACCGCCACGAGGTCCTCCTTTGCCACGACCTTTTCCTCGTGGGTTGACGGGTTCTTGAGATGGTTGCTCTGAACCTGTGGCCGTTCTACAAGAGGATATTCATTTATGCATGTCACGCCGCAATATCGCTACGCAGTTATTTATATAAAAAAGCAAAAAGCATATAGTACCCAAAGGCTCCAATCTTGCACTTTTGCATCCAAAAGTGATATCGGAAAGCGCTTTCNTATCACTTTTGGAAGCAAAAGTGCAAGGTTGGAGCCTTTGGGTAATTATATATATATATACCTTTAACTTATATATATACATATATACATACATAAACTTTAATTTATTTCCATTAAAAATTCTTGATATTTCATCTTTGATAGATTTCCCTTTTTCGCTTGCTGGAATTAATCTTGTTTGATTCTCTGTGGTGACCAAACCTTTCTTGGTCACCGCTTGCAAAGCAACAGCTTGAAATTTGAGATGGTCATTGTTATCCCCCCTTTGGGGAAGAGAAATGACCACTGGTGGACAGATATTCGAATGTGCAACAAGCACGGTAATGATGATTGAAACGCCGAAAAAGGGATGTGCCTGCACTACCGAATGCAAAATGCCGAATGCCAGGCCAAAGATGTTGAGATACGAAATGGGTTGTGAGACGGATTGGGTCGAATGCAACGAAGTTCGCAACAGATGAGTAGCCATTAGCTACTTGCAATCCCCTCACCCAAAATTTGGAGTATCATTTGAAGCAACAACGAGAAAACACAATTTGAAACAAAGTGTGGATAAGACAAAACATTCATCTGGTGAGGGTGGGTGGGGAAAGAAAAATTTTCCGCTATGCAATATGAATATCCTCTTGAGCCAAAATGTATTTCATAAATAGAAATCCATTGTAAAACACACATGAACAAGTACATGGAACGTTCTACAAGAGGATATTCATTTATGCATGTCACACCGCAATATCGCTACGCAGTTATTTATATAAAAAAGCAAAAAGCATATAGTAATTATATATATATATATACCTTTAACTTATATATATACATATATACATACATAAACTTTAATTTATTTCCATTAAAAATTCTTGACATTTCATCTTTGATAGATTTCCCTTTTTCGCTTGCTGGAATTAATCTTGTTTGATTCTCTGTGTGCAAAGCAACAGCCTGAAATTCGAGATGGCCATCGTTATCCCCAGTAATCCCTATCTCAGAATTTCAACTCGCTCAATCCAACCCCAAAAAATTTGTGAGTTTAAATTCCAGCAAGCTCAGGGAACCAAGAATCGGATCTTGGCAGACGCCATAATAAATAGGCATCGCTCGGAAAAGTTCGAGGTACGACGGATTGAATCTAAGATCGAAGAGAGATATACGAATGCGATCGGATGCTTGAAAGTTGTAGAGTGGAGATGCAGTTCCATTCCAACGACTTAAACCATCTGCTTCAATGTTGATTGGTCCTGCAATGTGACCAGCATCCATTTTCATACCACTCATGGTTGAAAGAAGGCATAGTTTTTCCAGAAACCAACACTGAGGTGTTTTTGTAGAAAAAAGGTGATTGCTTTCTGATTCAGCTCCGATGTTATCCGAAAAGGAAGATAAAGTGATAGAAATGCAGTGTCCTGGATGGATACAGCAAGAAATCCACATGATAGTAATTTGGGTCAGTTTCCATACTGGTAATTGATTTTTGCAAGTCTTTGTCAAAGTCAATTTTTAAGGCCATGAAATCCTGCAAAGTATATCTTTCTGAGAATCAATGGGTTTCGCCATTTAGAGACCCCATGAATCCACCAATTCCACATTTATCTCCAGGTGCGAAGATGTGCCGCTGCAAGTTCTTGCCAAATCCTTTTTGGACGAAGAAGCACGTAGAACGAAGAATTCGCTAGCCACTGTTTGAACAAATGCAAGATACGTTGAGATTGAACACTCACATGGCGTCTTTCTGGATTAGAATCTTTGATTCTCATCCAAATTCGTTTGTTTGAAATGCGAACTTGTTGGAACGAGTCCAAGTCTGGTGTTGAGGCGTGTCTGACAGATACAAGAGTACCTCCAAGGGGTATCATCGTTCCTGGTGGATATTGCACAAAAGTCATTTCCTTATTGAGACACGATGCTAGACTTGGCCAATTATCAGGATCGATACTGTAATTGATGCTCGGAAGGGTATGTAATTCATGATGAAGATGTTGCAACCAAATGCGCATATTGGGAAAAAGTTGGATAATTCACATGGCTAGCCTAATGGCTTTTTCCAAATCTGGACGTTTAACACGATATGATGCCTGGAGTTTTTCAACATACTTTGCATTTTTTGACGTTTTGGTTCTGGCAATGCGATAAACCCGGCTGCAAAAGATCCAACCAATCCAATGTACTGTGTAGGATAATTCGCATTTACGCCAACTAATGGGAATGTTTAAGTATCTACATAACACGGTCACAGTGGTCGAAGTTAAAGGTAAGATGTCTTTGCGTTGAATCCAAAAATAATCATCCAACGTATAGAAAAGCTGCATGAGCAAGCCAAATGATTTGATGGAAAAATCGCAATACCCACCCTCGAAGACGCTGCCACCAGAATACTGAGAAGGTGAGACAGGCTGGAAAGACAGAATCTGGTGTTCTCCTTCGCCTTCGTCAGAGTTTACTATTTGACTACAGTGGAATGGAAGGAGTTTTTTCCAGGATCACCTATGAGTCATCTGGACTGCGAAAGCAGGAATAAAGACCTTTTCTTTGGTTTCTGGCATGTACATTGCGGCATTACTATCTCAATGGTACTTCTGCCTTGCGTAGTTTCGTCTACGTGGATGTAAGTGCAACAATCTCTCATCCTTGTTCATGACTTGGATGATACAGAACCACCGCCTACATGAACTTCAAGACTTTGAGTCACTTGGAACACCTATGAGTGGGATTTGCTATGTCATCGCGAAGCAGTACTGAGCGGCTTGAGGACTTTCTGAAAGCGTAGTGTTTCACGTAGTTTCCTGGGTGTTTTCGGGTTGTTTGGTTTGGTTTTTGTTGGGTTGTTGTTTGCTGTTTGTGTTGATTGAAGACATCTAGCTTTTTGCTTTCACCTATTCTCCAACATGTGGGAATAGTCAATCAAAGACAAAACGTTTTGATGACCGTCTGAGCCTCGAGCGCGCACGGCATGAGCTAAAAAAAAAACTGGTGTTCCTTCCCAATGACCTGTCATTGGATGAGTGGTACGTAGGAGGCTACGCGCTGCCTGATGTGTCTATGTTGGAAGCCAGCAATTTGCGCAGGGTGGTCGGCTATGATTTTCACCACATACGGAAGAAGTATGATGTTCCAAGCATGTGGAGTAATATCCGCCCACAATGGCGATTATTACAGCAGCATCTGGAAACCAAAGGGTCTGGTTGGTACCCGCTTGCAGAAAGAGAAGAGCGGCTCTTTGCCAACAGGTCTAATCGGCCTGGAGATGATATGAAAGAGGAACTTCGTACTGACAGTGATCCTACTGCGTGGCGCATTTGGAGTACTGCACGCAGAGAACCAGCTATGGCAGCTACGTCAGCCAGCTCTACTCTTAGAGTTTCCTGGTGAACAAGGAATGGTTACCAACATGTATGCCCAGGTTCGAGAGGAAGAACAAGTCATATCGCTGCAGTTCATTTGTAGTCAGCAAGATGTATCCAAGAGTCGGAGAAAGAAGCGGAAGCAAGTCGATGATGGTACTGCTATAGTGTAACTACACACTGCATTGGCCTTTGACTATTTCCTGCTGAAGACGTGGTGAGAGCCGGGGATTGTAGTTTGCCGTGAGAGCCTGAGCTTGTTTCACCTTTTACTCGATTGGTCAGGAGCTGGTGGTTTCTGTTGGTTGTTGTTTGGGGGTTGGTTTGCTTTGTCTTTCATCGTCTCTGACCTTTCCTTTTGATCCCGTTGTCTAACAATGACAATCCTAGCACAGCTCAATGACTGCCACTGTTGTAATGACGCGCGCAGCTTAGTTCAAAAAAAAAAGTGCAGTACTGAGTGGACTCTGAGCGGCCTTTTTGTTTCACCTGCTGCTTTGCAGTTTTTGTTGTTTCACTGCTTTGTTTCCAGAAGGTCCTTTTGCTTAATTTGGTTTGCTCTCTTGTTCCAAGGATTTACTTCCTTTGGTCATTAAGAGCGATTTCCGAGCGAATTGGGGAAAGCCCTGTTTGTGACTTTAGGTAGTTTTTCCTTTCCGTCAGGACATTATGTCCGGAGATTGCCGAGTACATAGTTACTTGTTGCTTGCGACTGCCACTATCGTCATGATGCGCGCAAAAATCAACTTTGATGGTCCATTTTTGTAGCCAAGGTGGTTGCACCTGCGAAGAGCGAGTAGCTGAGACCATGTTCGACACCAGGCCGTTGACCATTCTATCATGATTTATAGAATCTAAGCAAGGCCGTAACACGGAAAGCGTTGTAAAGCTCTCGAAAATATTACCACCATCAGTGGTGGGGGCCATACCAGGCAGATCGTGCAACGAAATTTGGTACAATCTCCAATATTAATCGAAAATCATTCTCAGGAGGGTATTGGACTTCAAGGGGTTGTGTCGGATTGACTAAATTTTTTTAATACCATTCACAGAGATGCTATTGTCCATGATGTGCAAATTTGGCATACCGGCTACTGCAGCTGGTCAGTGGCGTATATTCTAGACTCAGTGTCAAGAGTATAAACCATAACGGATGTGTATCCTTACCTCGCAAGTCATGAGAGGGGCACCGGAAGGAGACCCCCATGTCTGTTTTGTAGCAGTCTAGTGTGTGTTGCATGGGTAACCTATGCCAACAGAGGTGACACACCTAACGTTTCTGCATTGTCACAGTGACAACGGCCTGGAGCAGAACAAAAGACTTCTGCCAAAAATGGCAGTAAGATAGACATGTAAAAAGTTGGTGTTGGCATTCAAGTTTGGGCGATAAAAATATCCATCATCACTGAATGTACCCTGTGTCCACACTGCAAGAGACCTAGGAGCTCAATAAAATACAACCATGTCATTGGTGCTGATCTTTATGCAAAAAGGGAGAAAAAGATATTGGCCAAATAGAAAAAATAAGAAACTAAGGTGAGCTAGACAAAGCCTCAACCTGATTCGTGCCACCATCCACCAAGCATTGTACTATGGATGCTCTATATATGCGGTGCCAAAGAATGCGATTGAAACCATACGTTCCAAAATTGCAAGAGCATGATACCTTCTTGACATGATGTCGAATCCGGCAATGGCGTAACCTAATGAAGTGGAAATAGACCCATTGGCATATAATTGATACAATCACTGACCCATTGAGAAGGTTTTGGTACCAAAACAGACATGAAACGGACAAATAAAAAATCTTTGGAACACGCCTATGACAGGCAAATGTCGGGGCCCGATCGCAATCTGAAGAGATACTGTGTCCTGGCTGAGATTGAAATTGAACCAGACTTTGTCATTTGATTGATAATCAGAGGGCTTCTTAATTCATGACAACTTTGACCATGTGTTGCAGTTGTTTCGTATAGCAGTCGAACTACAAACCATCCAATCAGTAAGAAACCGGAAAGATGGTAGATCTTAGATAGACCGGATTTCTAACAACTGGAAAACTATGACGGAACTACCAGATGCCAAACAAAAATTACTATGATCCATTGAGCGGAGGTGTTATCACAAATTCGTTCAAAGCAAAAAATTTGACAATGTTAAGCCTGGATGCCAACATTGCGGTGAATATGATGACTAAAACACCGTTGACCCAGTGCACACTTGCATCAAAATAGGATGCACACCATGCCAAGGACTGAAACCTGAAACTATGTGTTTCCCATGATGCCTTAACACCTGTTAAACAATGGGAGAGCATTTTAAAGACACGTAACTTGGTGCCCAATCCGAAAGTTACTGAGACAACTTGGTGAACCCAATGTGGTGTTGGACTGATGGTTCAGCACCAACGCACAAATGACTAAAGATGCTAGTTATGCCATAGTGGTCGACAAATATATTGATTCAACCGATCGCCATTAGCAATCGAAAATTGAAGTTCCAATCCGAAGATTTCCGTGTATATCACACAGGTAAATTGGGATGCCATGCAAGTGTCGCAAGAGCTGAGTGATTGCCATCATCGTTGCCTAAGAGCATTTGAGCATTTGCATTAGTCACTGACAGTGATTACGCTTATGGAGTCTTCCAAAAAATCCGGGGAACTAAAATTGTGAAAAGGAATTCTACAAATGGAACACTGCGAAAAATTTTGACTTGTGGATTTAATGAGAGAGGCCATTTAACCTGGCATAATCGGTACATTGAATAATTGTAGTAAAATCTCACACCAGACATGAGGGAGCCTATGCAGTATTTCATCCACATGGGTAATGACTAGCTGACAAGGCTGCTAAAGTGGCCTGACACATGACATCCCACAATTCTAGAAATCCGCGACAAAATGGAGAAAAACTATGAACATAAAATTTCAAAATGGAGAGACATCCTTCAATACTGTGTTGCTGTAGGCGAGCAGTTTTGTGACCAGCCTAGGCAGTATAATGAGTAGTGGAGGAACCGGAACTTGAATAGATACTGCAGACCCTGATTTCTTTGAACATTGAACATTTGGCAGTGATCCCGCAGATACATCAAAAGTGTCTTTGGGGAGCTACATTCTCTGCGATGCTTTACTCGTTTTAAAGAATCTTCAGTGGATCGCTGTTGTGAATAATCATGCAGCCACATAACGTAGAGTGATGGTATCTTTTCAATAGTCACGGGTTGATGATACCTGTTGAAGTTCCGAATGTGAAGCAAAAAATTTATCAATCACCAACATAGATCCCTACCTTAATAAACACTCATCAGTGGGAGCAGCAGCGAAAGCTTTCGCAGCCGCCATGACAACCTAGAAAGGCTCACAGATGAACAATTGTTGCCAAAACGTGAGCAAATTGGACTCAATAGATATGGAACCATCATGAAAAACAAGACTGCAGTAATGGCCAAGGTTAAACTGCCATAAGATCCGAAGTCACACATTTGTGAATAATCTTTTCTTTTCGTGCCAAGGGAAAACTGCGGTTTATGATGGAAATCTCAATTGAAGCTAAAACCTTGCCCAAACCTGTCACCATATGACTGATTTGACGCCAATGGGAAGAGCAGGTAATTTCTATGCATGGAAGAGCCGTTTAGGGGGAAAAAAAAACCTTGCACAGGCACGCCATCGCAGGGATTGTTCAGCTTGTGCCCAATTTACTTGACTTGCAACTGGTGGGGAAACTGGTTACTGGTGGGTAGACGCATTACATATCTACATATTTCAATGCCGCCTGATTTTCAGACAGGCTGATGATGTTGCCACTACATGTTTGAACACTTATGTTTCTTAGTGTGGAACGATGCTTTCCATACATATTCCTTCATTGCAGCCTGATTTTCAGACAGGCTTTTTCCGGAGCCGTTACGAGGCAAGGTGATGTTTTCCTTCAACTTGCTACGCTATGGTGTCTTACATATTTATTATTATGATCAGTGCAGCTCGATTTTCAGACGGGCTTGGAATGCAAACCGGAGCCGTTACGAGGCATTGAGAGGTCCGACTGATGCTCAGGTGTTTACGCTGCTCCCACATATTTAAATGGACATTGGTATTTGACCAAAAGCGATGGCTACACAATTGAGCTGTAATGGCAAGGCGTACAACGACACCTGCTGAAGTTTGGCTGGTCACGGTTTACATGATCTATCACAAGTATTTTGGTTTTTTCATTGCAAGGTGTCATTCCTCCTACTGTGGCGACGGTTGGTTGGTGCTCCTTGAACCGGGCTTTAAGGGTCACTCGCCAAGTGTTGCTACAAAGGTGGGAACATTCAAACATTTAACTCTCAGCTATGAAAGATGTTTCAGCTTGACATTTATGCTAATTGATTGTGGCTCACTGGGATTACTGGTGCTCTACCTGCTGCTCACAGATGGCATGTTCGGCATGCCTAAAAGTACTTCACCCTGGGGGCAAAAGGCATGGTGATGCTTTTCCTCTCAACTTGCTACGCTATGGTGCCTTACATACGTACATATTACAGGTCATTGCTGCCCGATTTCAGACGGGCTTGGAATGCAGTACCGGAGCCGTTACGAGGCATGGTGTGGTCAACTTGCTGCTCTGGAGTTTATGCTGCTTCAATATTTTCACATGGACTACGAAATTTTACCAAACGATAGCAACATAAGTTGAGCTGGAAAGACATGGCGAACAACTGCACCGGTTGCTACTATGTGGTCACGGTTTACATTTTCAATGGCAAGTGTTTGATTTTTATTTCATTTCAAGGCGTCAATCCTCGTACTGTGGCGACGGTTGGTTGGTGCTCCTTGAACTTGGTTTTAAGGATCACTCGCCAAGCGACGCTACTATGGTGGGGACATTCTGACATTTAAATCACTGCAATGCATTGCTGTTTCATTTGGAACATAGCTGCAAATTGATTGTGACTCACTTGGCTCACTGGTGCTGTACCTGCTGCTCACCGATGGCATGTTTGAATGCCTTTTCGCACTTTACTCTGAGGGCAAATGATACATGAGGCACCGGTACGAATTTTTTCGCATGTCTGCTAAACTGATGAATCACGGTTTTTGATCTGAATACATCTTACAATCACGCTCTGTTCTTTACTTGGCGAAATTTTCGATATTGAAGCATTTCCTGAAGTGAACAGTTCCATATTCAGCTGCTTTTGTTTCATTTGTGCATATGCAAAAAATGAAACGCAGGTCTGTACAGCCTTTTCTTTTTCGTCATTTTAATGTGACGCACTGTTTCTTATCCTATTCGCTATTCCTTACCCAAAGAGGTGCTGTGACCATGACAATCCTCACAGTACCGTGGTATCGTACTTATAGCAATGGAGCAAAAAAAAAGGGTGATCTTCTTAAAGAGATAGATCGCTTGGAGTTCAAAAGGAAAGCAAAGTGTTTGGGCTTTGCCTGCGATTTGAGAAGTTGGCTTTGAGTTTCGTCTTTGTTTTAGAAGGCTCTGGAGGCATGCATGTTTTTTTGTGTGACGTTGAATACATAAACACGTGAAGTGTGTTGAAGTAGCTGTTTGACCTCAGTGCTGCACTTCACTCTTTGAATCAACGGTCTAAGAGGTTTCAGCACCAGAAGAATTTTTCAACTTTACTCACGCCTGAGTGGGAACAATGCATCAAGTACTTGAGCTGGATCAAAGTTCAAGAAGCAGATTTCGGATGAGCCTTCATGACAGGGATTTGTCGGCTTGCCTAAACTATGTCTAGGATAATATCGGACCTATTGTCAATGGTGGCATCACCGTTTTCATGTCAGTGGCTTTTGCACGGTTTTACCTTTATTTGGTCGTTTAAACAGTGCGTATGCTATGTGGATGGTTTTTCTCTTATGGCAATCAGTATCACCTATTGACGATGTGTTTTTCGCGAGAACCAGCTGTTTTGGTGGTGTTAGCGAGCAGAACGGATGTTTTTAGCTTTTACTGCACTATGACGTTTGTTTTCGTGGAGATTGACTGAAGAATTGCTATTTTGAATGGTTTTGGCATGTGACATGCAGTTTTCAACAATTTCAAACTGCAAGTGATGTTTATGGAAACTTTGATGTGATTTTGAAAGAGATTTGAATTCATTTTGAGTTGTTTCCATGTTTAGAATTGCCGCTAAAGGAACTCTAGTTTGGAAACTTTTTCATGATGCATCTTCTCAAGGAGAGATGTGACACAAAAGAAGACAGCAACGCATGTGGACAACATGCTCACTTTGGTCTTTGAGTGAACTGTGAACTTTGGACGTAAGGTCTCTTGTTTACCAATCCATTTTCGGACGTGCCGCTGACCGCTTTGCGTTGCGTTGCGTAGATCCAGGTAGTTCAGTAAGTAAGCGTGCTAGGTTTTCCAGTTTTCGCTTCACATCTTGGGTGTTGGGGGCGGTCACGAAGTGAGAGCTCTATCTTTGTGAAAGTATTGAAAAAATTTTGCTAGCTAGTTCGGCTTAACAAAATTTTTCAACGTAGTGTTTAAACAAAAACACACGCAAGTTTGTCAAACTAACTTCGCGTCGCTGTGCGTTTTCACCTTCATTTTTATCACCTCATGCATCATCCCTTGGAAACACCATCATTCGTTCATTGTTCCAAGTGTTGATGTCTTTGTCCCATCCTTTCCCACGTACCCTTGTTCATTAAATGTTGTGTGCAACATTCCTTCTCAAGGGTGTGGTTGGGTGGGTTTAAAAAACTTTCGTCAACAATTTCTCTTTTGGCAGATCGGGGGCAGTTTTTACAAAGGTGTGGTGCTCTTTTCGATAGGTTGTAGTGCTTTGCTTGTTGGCAGACAATTCGGCATTGCATAATCAGCCTCGTGACGCCATACCCGTCTTTGCAGCTGCCTGAGTGTCCATCATTCAGAGACGCCATTGAGTTTTTGTGACAGCTGGTTTTCTTTTTGCATTCATTTCTGAGAATCGGTACAACATACGGCATAGTCACTGCTGACACATGAGAGACGTCGAGCCTGCAGACGATTTTTCAGGGTTGCAAGGCTTCAGGAGGCGTTGGAGACAAGCAGTGTCAACCTCAGACTCATTTCAAGGTTCCATTGAAAACTTGAACGATTGCGCCGAACATTCAAATTCTCTTGACAGAGCGTTGGATGCAGTTTCAGCACTTGAAGAATCTGATCCCAATGGTTTGCTTGATGTCCCTTTGGATTCAGTGTCCGTGCCAGACGTATCTGACTTGGAGGACGGAAGTGAAGGTTTCTCATTGGTTGAGGACGTCACCTGCAAGGACGATGCTCCTCCGACACTCATGGTTGCAACTGCGAAGTCCAAACCTCGGCCAGTCGATGAAACGATTATCACTGATCCTAGGGGTATCAAGAGAGCTGCAGACGATTTGTCAACTAGAGTGTTGCATGAACGCATGAGCAAGATGAAACAACCATGGCAGCAGGGTCCGTTATCCTCATTGTTCGCACAACCCAAACGTATTTGGCAACGTGACAACACAGTTCATAGCATTGGGATGTATGATCACCTCACCATGTTGGACGACGTGTCAGCTAAACCTAAAGCTGCTAGTTCAGTGGTTTTGGGAAAACAGCGCATCCGAACTGCAAGAATGATTAATGACGAAGATGATTTCCGCCGAGTGGCTCTGGGACGTTTCAAGACGATGATCCTGGTTGACCTGTCCAGCACTAGGCTGGGGAAGTCGCTACAAACATTTGCAGGGACCCTATGTAGGAATGATGAGTTGTCACAAATTTTCAGTGATGTATTTTCGCCAAAGGCAACAGGAACGATCATCAAAAGGTGCAATGCAATGTGGCGCTTTTACCATTGGCTTCAACTCAGAGGAGGTGGATCGCCATTTTGTCAATCAGAAAGCATCCTCTATGAATATATCTCTCAGCTCAGATCTCAGTCTGGCCCAACAGCCCCATCACAGCTTGTTGAATCTTTCAGGTTTTGTGACGGACTCTTTGGGCTTGACAAGGTGCCAGTGGATTTATCCCTCAGCTCGAGGGTGGTTGGTGCAGCACATAGTTCTTTCATGAAAAAACGCATCAGACGTCCAGCAGAACTTTTGACTGTAAGTGAGATCACCGAACTGGAGCGACTTTGCTTTGAGGGTGAGCCAAACCACATTCGAGTCATCGCCGGTCACCTGTTCTTCAGCTTCATGTCAGCAGCAAGGTGGCATGACACAATGTATATCATCGATACAGAAGTCAGTGAAAGTCGTGGGATGTTTTTGATGGAGGCCTCAACAGAACGTCACAAGTCATCCCGTGGAAAGGAACAACAAATGGAGTTGCTTCCCTTTACAGCACTTGGGCAAGCCATGCACGAAGAACCTTGGGTCAAGCCGTGGAATGAGGCTCGACATGTCGAAGGCTGCCGCAACTGGAATCATTTTCTGCGATCTTGGTCTGAATCTCGGTCAGTTTGGTCGTCGGGGAAGATGTCAACAGCAGAAGCTACCTGCTGGCTGCGTGATTTGCTTGAACCGGTCTCGGGAAGACAGAGAGCTGAGACATTGACAGTTCATGGGCTTAAGGCAACATTGTGCAGTTGGGCTGCGAAGTCTTTGATGTTTAGCCCAGACGAACAACTGGCATTAGGTCATCATGTTCATCCGCAATACAAATCTGCAATGATCTATTCGAGGGACAATCAGATACGTCTCTGCACCAAGCTTTACTTCATGTTTCGCAAGCTTCGTGAAGGAGGCTTTCATCCAGACAGACCCCGTGTGGAGCGACTCTTTGAGCTTACTCAAAATCTTGCAGTGGATCAGATGGCAACTGAAGCGTCGAGTCAATCTGGCACATCTAGCGATTCCGACGTCGCATCCTCGCATGCTGAATCGAGCGATTATCTCTGCCGCGTTTGCAATCAGATGATGTTGAAGCTCACAACTGCCGCATTCATCGGAAGTCTCGTGTCATTCATCTTCTTTCATTTGATATGGAGCGGTTTCAATGTGGCAGGCGTGTTTCATCGAATCACAAAGAACTCACTGCATCAGACATCAATAGTGCCGAAGCTGTCGTGTGTTCGGATTGCTCGAAAGCTCACAAAGTTGACAATTGATCGGATGATTTCATCGAAGGCCAAAGAGCCTTTTGCACTCGGTGTCCAACTGAAAAAAAGGTTGCGTCTTCATGTTGATAAGCTGCCTCAGTCAAGAAGAAACCAAGACGTGCAAACAACAAGGTGATCAAACACCCAATGCAGACACTCACATGAGAATGCTGCAGAGGTACTAACTCAGACGTGAGTTATTCACCTTTACTCTTCGTGCACTTGGTTCAACAGCAGTTTCAACATGTAACATGTGATGCATCCATTTTCAAACACTTTTAGCTTGGCTGAAATAACTTTTTCATTTTCAGGACCTATGTTTTCTGACTTGGCCTGGTGAGCCAACATCAGACAAACACGCATCAGACATTTCATGCATGAATTTCAGGATCGTCATTTCAAGTTCTTTCACTGTTTCTTTTAGTTCAGACTCTCCCATGGCTCTTGATTCGAAGGTTGCGTTTCAAGCCCGAGCCATTGAGCTTGGTGTAACTCAGGTGGACGTGACAGCATTGGAGGCCAAAGGCATTACCAGTTACGCGACATATGCTTATTGTTGTACATTCCAGCCAGGGCAAGTTGACGACAGTGCATTGAAAGATTTCTTGAATGATGCATTAGGTGCCGCTCCTGATTCTGCATCGATGTCCAGGTATCGCTGTCTTTTCTTCGAGGCACATGCACTTTCACTTGAAGACCTGAAGTCGAGAGTTGATAGATCAGAGTCAAGTGAAGCTAGGGTTGTTCCTTTGCCAGAAAAGCTTGATAGAATCAGATTGCAGAAAGCCCGCCTGGTGGGGATCAGCTTCACGCCAGCAGTTGAGCCGTCGCATTCTTTGATAGATCGTGCTTGTCAGCAACTTGACAATGTTGTTTCATACATTGAATTGAGCAAGTGCAGTTCGAGGCAAGATGAAACGCTTCATGCAAAGACAGACACAACGTTGACTCTTGATCAATCAGGTGGGTTGCGCCTTACCAAAAGGCAAAAGCTCGACAACATTAATCTCACAGGTGAACATCGATTAAGGCAAGCCTTCGTCAGGCGATCTCTGGCGTATGACTTAGCAAACATTGGTACATTTTCAGTTTTGGACAAGTGGACTCAGAAGTTGTTTGAACGCATGAATGAACCGCCTCTCGCCAACTACAAGTTTGTGAGTGTTGAACAAGTGATGAACGCGGACAAAGCATTATGGGTCAAAGTCTCAGACTCCACCAGAGGACGTCTGAACACGACTACTGGCACTCCAAAAGTTTTTGATGTGGAATTTGAGAAGTTTTGTGAACATCCGGAAGTCTTGCAACATTTGATGCCCTTGCAACAGTCCTCATCCGCCAGAGGGTCAGGACATCATGATGACCCTTCTTCATCGCATCTAGAGGTCAAACATGGTGGTGGAAAAGGAGACAAAGGAAAAGGGAAAGGCAAGGGCAAGACAAAGGGACCAGGCATTCCGGTCCCCGACGATTGTGAGATCTTCGTAGACAACAAGCAGCTATGTAAAAAATGGCAGGTTGGCCGTTGCTCCGCTAAAGTCAAAGCTGGAAAACGATGTATGATCGGCTGGCATTTATGTTGGAAGAAAAATTGCCACAAGGCACACCCCGGATCGGAGTGTCCTGGCAACTGACAGTCGATTGGTAAACAACCGAAAGATTTCACCCTGGCAGATGTTGCAGTTGAAATTTGTTGCGGCGCTGCTGGGCTTTCGTCTGCACTCAGGCGATTGGGTTTCAAGGTCTATCCCATTGATCATTCTTCGAACCGTCACTCCCCTAAGGTGAAGGCGGTCATCTTAGATGTTGCGAATTCACAGCATTTGACAATTTTGGTATCACTCTTGGAGACTTGCCGCCCATGTTACATACACATGGGGTTGCCGTGTGGCACATGTTCACGAGCCCGTGAAAAGCCACTGCCTAAACATTTGCAACACCGTCGAGCTCCTCAGCCACTTCGCTCCGAAGAACATTTGGAGGGGGTGCCATCGTTGACTGGCTCAGATTTGTTAAAAGTTCAGATGGCCAATTCATTGTACAAGGCTGCTGTGGTCATTCTGCAAGTTTGCAGGCGAATTGGTTGCTGCATTACAATCGAGAACCCGCTCAGGAGTTGGTTATGGATGCTCTTGGCCCACTATGTCCGCCTCACAGGAAATCAGGCTCTCATCGAATGGTACTCTGGTTTGGAGTGTGTTATGTTTGATGCATGCGCCCATGGGAGTGACAGAGACAAAAGAACAAAGCTCTTGGCTACACCCACTGTCTTTTCAGATCTCGAACAATATTGCTCACAAGATCACCAACATGCTTCATGGGCGCCTTATCAACATAATGGCCGGCTGTGCTTCCCGACGGCTTCTGAAGCAGAATACCCGCCAATTCTCTGCACTCGCATTGCAGCTTGTGTTTTGAAGTTTGCCTCAAGTCGCGGTATTGTTGTGTCACAATCTCACAAACTCAAAGACTTGATGAAGTTACAGCTGGGCCAGCAATTCATTAAACATCCCCCACTCATTCCAGAGTTCAAGGACTTTGTGTTTTTGGAAAAATCTTCAGATGAACCGCATCTCAAACTTTTGGCTGCTCCTTACAATCAGGGGCAACAACAGCTTGAACAGCCACATTCATTGGAAGAAGCAACAACAGAGACAACAACAAGGCCTTCAGGACGACAAATGTATAAGTATGGCGTTTGGCACTCACCATCCGAATTTTTGGAGAAAGCCCAACACGTCAAACACCCAGTTGATGCTGAAAATTTTCTTCATGAAGCCACCAAGTCAGCCATAGACAAGGTTGTCAGCACTGATGTGACCTCTCTTGCAAAGCAGAGGCTAGCTGCAGTATTCAACCTCAGGAGGCTTCATACGGAAGTGGCTTCAGAAGAAGTGGTTATTCGTCAGGCTATGCATCAAGACGTGAACAGTTGCACCAGGGCTAAGTCGGTAGCCTTGTTTTCCAAAATTCTGAACCAACTTGAGTATTGGGACATGGGTGTGGTAGACCTTCTCAAAAATGGTGCTCCACTGGTTGGTTTGCAAGATACACCTGTCGGCTACAAGAAGAACTTGGTCCCAGCGACGATGACGGAAGAAGAGCTTATGTCCTCAGCTCTGTATCGACGAAAGCTTCTTATGGGAGATCATCGCGAGTGGATGGCTGAGGAACAACAGGCATTGTTGGATACCACTTCAGATGAGGTGAGCAGAGGATTCCTTGAAGGTCCATACTCTGAGGACGAAATGACGGTTCTTTTGGAGACTGACCAGTGGTCCTTGAATCCACGCTTCGTTCTTTTTCAGGGGTCTTCTAGGAAGGTCAGAATCATCGATGATGCAAAGAAGAGTTGTGTGAATGACGCCTATTCATCAACGGTCAAGTTGCAACTTCAAGACGTTGACTATGTAGCTTCCATGGTGGTGGAACTTGCAAAAGCTGCATCAAAAACAGGATGTCAGATGGAGCTTATGGGCAAGACATTCGACCTGTCCAAGGCATACAAGCAGGTAGCAGTACTCCCAGAACATCATAAGCATTCAGTGGTCGGATTTCCAATCAACGGGAAATGGCAGTTTTACAGAAGCTTATCATTGCCCTTTGGATGCACGGGTAGCGTGTACGGGTTTGTGAGGATCTCACAGGCCATATGGTACATCATCACAAGGCTGCTGCATTGTGTTTGTGCACATTACTTCGATGACTTTCCAGTTGTCGAAGTCTCTTCAGGATGTCGTGTGCTCAGCTCAGCAGTCAGTGCGGTTCTCGACATTTTGGGCTGGACTCACGCGAAGGAAGGCGATAAGACATTTCCATTTGCTTCAACGTTCGACGTCCTTGGTGTCAATTTTGATTTGAGGCCCATATCCGATGGGGCATTCGTGATTGCCAATAAACCGAGTCGAATCGAAAAACTTGGTAAGATGATTGCAACCATTCGGACACAGGGGTTCATCACCTATGCGCAGGCCAGCGAGTTGCAGGGCCTTTTGAACTTCGCAGTCGGTTATTTTTCTGGGAAATCTCTAAAACACCTGGTTCAGCTTTTGTGCCCATGGTTGGCGACAGGTCACCATCAGGGGTCAAACTTTTGAAATCGTTGTGTGATTATTCTCTATTCATGATCAACAACCTTCCACCCACACGACGAGATCCAGGGAAACACCAATCCCATCCTTATCTTTACTGATGGTGCTTGGGAGCAAGGTCAAGCTTCAGCTGGTGCGGTTGTCATTGACGGCAACGACAGGTTTGCTTTTACAATAGATGTCCCTCAACGACTCACATCACATTGGTTGGATACAGCAGGCGAGCAAATCATCTCTCAAATTGAGCTTTGGGCCTTGGTGCTTGTCAGGTGGGTTTTCAAGGAACGATTCAGTTGCTTGGATTGATAACGAAGCAGCTGGGGCATGCACCATCAAAGCCAGCAGTCCTTCGCCCACCATGAGAGCATTAGCACGTGTGATTGGAGACTTGGAGGTCTCCTTCCCTTCCATGACGTGGTATGAACGAGTCTGCTCATTTTCGAATCCATCTGATTTGCCGTCCAGGGGCAATATTCGACAGGCCCTGGTGGACTACTGCCTTATAGGACGGTGGAATGATTCATGGCGATGATGATTTGGTGGATTTAGTGTTGCAGCTTACGGATGAGCCGTATCAAGTTGCTTCAACAACATCTGGGGCAAAAACCTAAGCACCTTGATACGATATGTCAATCGTTAAATGATTGGTCATCGTCATCTCAGGTGTCAGCACAATCCATTGGAGAAAAACTCCAATCAGAATTTCGCCCCAGACACTAAAAGACCATCAAAAAAGGAGCGCCGTGAATCCACGTTTTTCCTTGTGTTGCTTGTTGCTGTGAAGTTTCATGTCCTTGTGAATTGCATTAGTAATTTTCCGTTGGCGTATCCGCAAAGCGCGTACCTCGACGTATCCCTGTATATATGGTATATAATATATACATACTTAATACTGCGTTTACTTTCGAATAAGATGGGGGCGGTCACGAAGTGAGAGCTCTATCTTTGTGAAAGTATTGAAAAAATTTTGCTAGCTAGTTCGGCTTAACAAAATTTTTCAACGTAGTGTTTAAACAAAAACACACGCAAGTTTGTCAAACGAACTTCGCGTCGCTGTGCGTTTTCACCTTCATTTTTATCACCTCATGCATCATCCCTTGGAAACACCATCATTCGTTCATTGTTCCAAGTGTTGATGTCTTTGTCCCATCCTTTCCCACGTACCCTTGTTCATTAAATGTTGTGTGCAACATTCCTTCTCAAGGGTGTGGTTGGGTGGGTTTAAAAAACTTTCGTCAACAATTTCTCTTTTGGCCCTCCCTCCACAAACCCATTGGATAGGGGGGGCAAAAACCTAAGCACCTTGATACGATATGTCAATCGTTAAATGATTGGTCATCGTCATCTCAGGTGTCAGCACAATCCATTGGAGAAAAACTCCAATCAGAATTTCGCCCCAGACACTAAAAGACCATCAAAAAAGGAGCGCCGTGAATCCACGTTTTTCCTTGTGTTGCTTGTTGCTGTGAAGTTTCATGTCCTTGTGAATTGCATTAGTAATTTTCCGTTGGCGTATCCGCAAAGCGCGTACCTCGACGTATCCGTGTATATATGGTATATAATATATACATACTTAATACTGCGTTTACTTTCGAATAAGATGGAAAAAGGTTTGGTTTATTGCCAGATGATTTCATTCAGATGTCATGAATGCATGGAGTTTCATGTCATGAAGTTGTCTTGCAGATGTTTTGTTTCATGAGATGTCAGATGGATGCATTGCAGATGATCCAGTCTTGGTCTTAACACAAAACAACACCCCGATGATGACATTGAACTTGTTCATCTTTGAAAGAACTTCGAGTTCTTCATGAAAAGAACATGAAAGTCTGAGGGGTAAACAACAACAACAACAAAAACATTGGAATCATTAGGTTATGTTGTCTGGAGCTTAAGGGTTTGCACCTTAACGTGGTTGGAAGCTTATGAGAAGCCAGGAGCTCAATTTAAGATGCTTAGGAAGTCCTGTCTGGATGTTAAGATGTATTTTCGGCCAAACTACAAGAAGGGGTGTGAAAGGTAGGTTCTAGAGGTGTAGTTCTCTCTTGTGATGGTATTAGGGAGTGCTGACCTTGTGATTCTTTGTTTTTTTTGCTTTTGGAGAGAAGACAGCCACCGTTTTAGAAAGAAGTAGAACTGTTTGGAAGAGTCAGTTTAGACTCTAGTTTGTACTGCGTGCTTCGTGTTTTAGCTACGGGAAATCTTAGAGAAGACTTGAGTTTGTCTAGTTTAGAGAAGACTTGAGTTTGTCTAGTTTAGTTGAGCTTAGACTTGAGGAAGTCTGTGAGAGTTTCACTCGGCACACTGACTGTGTGGATTCTTGGCTCAAGAGCGACAAGTGAAAAAAGGTCCGTTACTCTCGTACGTGGTTTTCACCAATTGGGGAAAAACCCTGTTTGTGACGTTAGGTAGTTTTTCCTTTCCCCTTTTTTCTTTAGACCAACTTGTGTTTAGATGATTAAAAGCCTCTTTGACCGACAATGCCTGGAGCTAGATCGGGAACAGCGGAAAAAAAACCAACTTGTGTTTAGATGACCGACCATGCCTCGAGCTAGTTCGGCAACAGCGGGAAAAAAATCATCCTCACAGTATGTTTTATTGAACGGGTTTTTTTGTCTGAATGCTGCATGGGTCAACGTCTCCGTTGTCCGGGCGGTCGCCCTTCTGGCTGCGAAAGAGTAAAAAGTGTCGCTTCGTGAAAGTTGGATGTTGAAACCAACAATAAAGCAACAGCGTAACCAACAAAGAAAAAACCGAAGCACACTCCCAGAGAGTGCGACGGGGAAAGGTGGCCAGTTCCACGGTCAATCAATCAAGGGCTAGAAGGCAGAAACCGAGAGCACGCATGTTGGTTTTCCGAGGGGGATGGCGAAGCTTATTGGTAGAAAAATGGGTAAAATCTGGTGAACTTGTTAAACTTTGAGGTTTGGTATTGAAAGAAGCGACGTGGTGTATCTTGGTGAAAAATGGGTCTTTTGAGATGGTACCAATATGTTCTATTGAACGGCAAGGTGGTTGGACCGTGTTTGCAACACTGTGTAATTTACGGCACTTGGCCGTTGGCCTGGCTTGCTAGCTTGTGGACACTTTGGAGGCCGCTGGCATAGAGCTGAAATCATTGGAATGGCTCTTTAGTACTTGGAAGAACAGGCGGGTGAGAATTGGCCGGATAGGATGTCTTCCTGTCTCACCTTGTGCTGCCAGTACCCTCGAGGACCGTCGCAGCCGTAAAGACAAAATAAAGATCTTCTTTTCTTCCTTTCTTTTACTCTTCGCTAGTCTTCTTTTCTCTTTGTCCAACTGTTCTCCATGTCTGTTTTTCATCTTTACACATTGTCAGAAATTTGATTTCTAAATTTTCTTTAATTAGCTAGCAGGTGTCATACAATTGTATGGTGCTCTACCGTCTCCACGACCGCCGGAGAAAAAAAACCGTAAAGAACTTTGCGCAGTTATGGAAGACAAAGATGTTCAATCCGTTGGGATTGCATGGGATTGTGCACTTCGTGAAAGAATTCGAAGCAGTGAGTACAAAACTAGAAAAGGCAACTGGAGGCAAGGCAAAGAAATCGTGCTGTGAAAGAGGCACCGACATAAACACAAAGATCGCAGGGAATGGCTGAATAGTTAACATTTGTGCAGGGAAGACGCTTGTGAATGTGTGGGGCCAGTGTCAGCCTAGTTTTGCGTTTTGTGCCGGGAGGAGTAGTCTCAGCTGCTTGTGAATTTTTGCACACGCCGTGGGGACGTTTCACTTTTTTGGCGGCAGGTCAAAGTTTGTTTGTTTTGGTGGAGGGTGTTTCTTTTGCGTTCGCTCCACTTGGCTGCTAGACTATCCAATTCGCGCGAAGCCAACATGAGTGCATGACCTTGACTCTGAACATAAATATAGAAATCCGAAAAGTGGACGTGTTTGAACTGCAGTGTTCCGTTTTCTTGGAGATGGAAATGTCGTTTTCCCAAAGGAGGCATTCCACAAAGTCGGACAGAATCCCTGGATTTGCAATTTTTCAGGTTGGATGCTCAAACCAAGATGGGTGCAATGGCAATAAACAAAAACATGTTGTTACGAGTACAAATGGCTGTACTGATAAGATGCGAAGCAGATCTAAGGTGCATAGGTGCATTTAGAAAGAACAAATAGTTGGCAGGTACAGGCACAATAGTATACGGCTAGATGGTCAGTCAGTGAGATTTCAACAAAAGAATCGTTTTGGAGTTTGTTTGTGCTCACACAATTACAATTGCAATTTGATGTTGATTCAAACCATGGCATGCAAATCCAGGAGCAACTTCCACTCTTAAAAGTCAGTGGGCCAGCATGCAGCAAATGCTTCTTCAAAGCAAAAACAAGTGTTTCAATCTTCTTTTGACATTGAATTTCAACCATTTATTTTCCTTGATGCCTGCAATGGATTAAACATGAGCGATGTCATCGCAAAGCGTCGAATTTTCAGTGAGGTGAGATCAGTGAAATTCAAAGGTCAAAACGTCAATGTCATCCATGAAGGAACATGATGTTCGCACCGCGTAGGAATATGTTGGTTCAGCAACGCCATCATCGTGGGCTGGAAACAGATACTCATGCAAGATCCAAACACTTTGTGGTAAGTTGTTGAGCATATTGTTGATTGGTCTGACTTGATGCCACTTGGGACATAAATGGTTCGCCAGAGTTGTTCAACACGACGTTTAACTCGGATCAAGTGGACCGTGTATGGCAAGTGATTGAACAAGATTCAAAAATCTTGCTTCGGCACAACAACGCGTTCTATTTTCTTTCAACGCTAATATTTTTGTTCATCTTGTTGTTTTAAATTGAGTTTATTTTTGAAGAACATGTTGTGTTGGATCCCTCCAGGCCAGACGCAAGTTGAAGCACATCAGGGCAGCCGTGAACGGAGAGTTTTGTCTGAAAAATGTGGAGACAATGGGAGGATATAGCCAAAGACTTGTTCCATTCGTGCTCAGTGAAATTAGATGTTCCCTCAATTCAATCAATGCTCAATCCAAAATGCAAAATCTTGTGGTGTACCTGTTATGGTCGAACAGAATCCGTGGGCTGATGCCCTGCGAACAACTGAATCTTCATGAAATTCTTTTTGCAGTAGGAAGTTACCCAGCAATCCAAAAAACTCGTGTATTCAGCATTTTGATATTTTGGTGGCCGTGGTAAGTGCCAACACTTCTTCTGTAAGCAGGTAATTCGTGCGTGGAGAGGGGTTCCCTCAACATCGGGCACTGACCCTTTCGCTGCTGACATTTTAACAACATCTGAAGCTTTTATACAGGCAGATGAAACCAGGCCCTATGATCTCTTTTCTTGCTGTATGTAGATGTAGACACGCATACTGTACATTTCTCCTTCATACTTCATACATGCACAGCAACACACCAAAATAATAGATACTGCATGTTCACCCTTGGATGTTTGACTTGTTTAGCAGTAAAGATGTGGTTTCCGGGACTATTTCACTGCTTTGATGCTACCTACCTGCGCTAACAACTGACGTTTTGCAAGTCGAATTGACAGAGTGTCCTCGCCGGGTTTTCTCAGAAGAACTTGGTGGCACAGTGGTGTTTTTTTACAGTACACCATCTCCTTACAGTCTTTTGAGTGTTTTTCAGTTTGATATTGGTTGCACATCCTGCTTGCAGCCGTCGCTACTGTCAATGCCCTTTAGTAAATTAGCAGAAGTGCAAAAGGATGATGATACAAGCAAGGCAGTCATGGACAGTAATCCCGAAGAGTAAATCCCACATCAAGTTCACGCAATTATGCCCATGAACTCTTTCTCAATGGACTTGAGGTTAAATCGATTTCATCTTCGCTGTCCGAAAGCAGCAGAGACCTGAACGGACTTTATGGCAGTGTGTGCGTCCTGGGTTGGACCGAACCATGTGCAGGGCATATCATCTGGTCAGAAGCACCTAGAAGAAGCGAGTGAAACAAACGGCAAGAAGTAGGTGACACACTTTCCAGCATCAGCAAGATTGAAAGTATGATTTTAACATAGTCCATCATATGTATATATATGTCCCAGCAGCAGTGGACATGTTTTGGTGAGTTTATTTCAAGCTCTTCTCTTTGACCACTCTTGTGTCTTCAAAGCGCAATGTACGGTGTTGGATCGCATCACTGCATCTTTAGGTCACGGCATTTGTTCAAAGGTTGATTCTAGCAGACACAGCCCAAGTCTTGACAATATATGTGTATATAATGTATATGCATGTAAGTGTATTGTATATATATATATATTTATATTTTCATATACAGACCGAGATGGACAGTCTATAGCTTCTTACAGCTGAAACCCTCTATGCAGCAACATGGATTCCCACAGAGTAGACCGTCTTGCATTTCGTAGTGCTAACATTTTGTGGCCGGCTTTTTGGTGGATGTGTCATCGCGCGATAGTGTCGAGGGGTTCTTCTTTGACTGGCACTAAATAGAATTGTGACTGGACACTACTTGTGCTGATTCTGCAAAGCTGAAACCTTTGAAATAGGTGCCTCAGTGAAGTAAGTATGCAGTCACTACAGACCTTTCTCACAAGGTTGAATAAAAGGGTTGTCAGATTCTTGGTCACCAGCTGAAGGATGCACCAAGTGCACCCCCCTGAACAGTAACAGTCCCTTTAAAAAGATCCACTGGCCACATCAATGTTCGAACACTATTGTTGGGAGATGACACGTTAATTTGTATGAGAACATGAGACATGTTTGAGGCTATCGAGTATGAACATCCCCACAGATTAGCCCATTCTACTTTTCTATCCATTCATATGATTCATATGATTCTTGATGCAGGTTAGGAGCCTTTTTGTTGAGATTCTCCAGGGAGTCAATACTGGCCGCTGGCCCTATGTTTTGTTGTCGTTTTGGCTCCACTGTGAACGCTCGGGGGAGTTTATGATCTTTTACCCTTGCACACGAGAGACAAACCCCAGGACAGGATGGAAATCGAGAACTTAATGAAGCAGTCGATGGACCAGCCAAGGTTGGTCGTGTGATGTTGGGCCTGAGTCTTCTTGCATTGTTGAAGTTTCTTTGTTTTTCTACTGGGATGTTTGGCTCTACATGGCTTGGACAGCACGGCGCTGCTTACAAGAATATTGCCTCGTTATTACATATACAGTATGTAGATATGTATACATACATACACATTATAGTAAAACCATACTTACATACAGTTACATACAGAAGTCTTTCAAGTATATAGTGCATGCTTCCGCCACTGCTTGTACAACTACACTAAGCTATAAATCCAAGTCCAGCATTTGGTCTTTCTTGCAATTCTCGAGACTCAGAATGCAAACCTGGCAAGTGATTGCAGTCAACCCCCAGAATGATCATCAAGAAAACAAGCTGTATGTGCAGGCGCGAAAGAACTGGGAGCTGCTCAAGCAGGCATGTCATGCAACTGGGCCTTGCCAGAATGTACAAAGATTCTGCCAGAAAAGACCTCATCCTACTCAGAATCTTTAGCGCTTTTGAGCAGTCGAACCGATGGAGAAACTGAGGCGATTGTAGCTTGCTCCAAGGAGACCATGGTCGCCAGCCTCTTGTCCGCTTTGAACTTTACACAGACTGAGGACCATCACATCACTTCGAACTTTTTTGGACATGCCACCAGAAGAATGGATCAAACACGGCCCAATGCCATGGTTATAGGTGACTGTTCCTGACCCGTAAACCACAGGTGGAAAAAAGAACTTGAGCATATTGGGGGTCGCCCATGTCAGAACATCCAAATGAGAAGGATGGACAACCGAGGACGGGCTGTGACTTTATTCGTGGAGAATGCACGTGAGCAGACTGTGACACTGGAAGAGCGGAAGTTCGAAGTGAACAAATTGCAAGCGCTTTGTGAGGCCCGGTCGTTGAGAGTAGTTGGTTGGCGGCGCACAGATGGCCGCGTCGTTTCGCACACATTTTATCATTTTTCACTTTTCAATTCGCACATGATGGATTTTCTGACAAGCTGGCAGACTTTGCACTGAAATTGCCACGGAAGCACTTGGAAGTGCTACGCAATGGGTACATAATTCACACATGCCCAAACCAGTGATAACGTTCGTGCTCAAAGTGCTACGCAATGGACTGCCATACTTTACACATGTCCAAACCTATGATAACGATCCACACTCATTCCTGCAGAAGCTCGGAGCTCTCTTTCACCGACACGAGTCATATTGGGATGTGACAAAGTAAGAATCATGTGCGTTTTACCACGTAGAATGCTTACATTCATTTTATGTGTTAAGATGATTGGCCCTCCAAAACAAAACGGCCATCTACACGCTGGGAACCTAGTTGTTGAGAGTAGTTGGATTCTTTGACTTGGCAAATGCAATCACTAATTTTTCCAGTTCATTGCAATTGCAATTTAGACTGGTAAGCTCCCTGTCTATGGAAGGGTGAATTCTTTTTGTGTTTTTTTTGTATCGTTCCCTCTCTTTTCCTTTGTGCTTTCTTGGCTTTCGCGCTTTGGTGTCACTTCAAGTTTCGTATTCAGTGTTTCTTTTTGGTTTTCCTTGTTGCTGGCTAGGCAAGTTTGGTTGGCTTTTCAGGCTTGCTTCACTCCAAAGTTGCTCCAGGTTCCAGCTCGCGTATAGATATATGTTCTAAATACTGGTGATGTGCGCTCTTTTGATTTTTGTTGCTGTACATACAGGTTTTGCTTGCACCATCAACAACGACGTATTTGCACAAAATCATTAAACACATGTATTTTATTGTATTTTCAGAATTGCCTTCCTGTTTCGCAACAGCAGAATGGTATGGGGTATTGGCCACAAGGCTCATTTTAGGGCAAGTTACGCCAAGTTGCAAAATGATTTTGGAGGGGTTGAGCTGAATATCGAGACGGTTCCGAAGGCTTCATGTGCAACTGTCTGATCCTGTTGACGGCAGCGTGCTTTGTTGGAGAACTACGGGGTCAACGCAAAGCAAAACCATCTCCAGAAAGCTCACGCAGGTACAAGACAAACGTCACAAGTGAGAGAACAAGACAGAAAGTGAGAAGTAAGATAAAAGAAAAAGAGAGAATAAAAGCATAGAAAAAATGCCAGCATAGTCAGTTCCTTATCACCTTTATGTGTGAAAGGCATTGAACAAGATGCCAGATCCAGAAGGTGAGCTTGAGGATGCTCCTGCTAGGTGCTCACCCGGGTCGGGGTGATCAAGACTGGTGTCATCTTGCGAAGCCTGAGCGAGGGCATTTACTGGGTACTCGGGTACTCCAGTATGTTATTGTGCACAAATTGTCACACAGACTGAGCTGTTGAAGCATTGCACGAAGTATATAGAGGATAGTGAAGGGCATTTACTGTAGACTCCACCATCAATACTTTCAATACCACATGATGACCACCACGATTTATGAGATAGATGTCCTCATCACACTCATTCACCGCTATGTTGGAGTCTAATTTCCATATGCATTGATCTAGGAACAGAAGCAGAAGGCGACGCACTGTCATCATGGAAGTTGCTGAGGCTGGACATCTTTGCTTGTCGCAGCAGGAATTTCAAGGGTTTCCTCCGTAGACCCATCATCCCAGCGGTTGCGCATTGCTTTCTACCTGGACACTTAGAAAATTAGATACCTGAACCGAACCTTTCAACGCTAGGTTGATGACTGAGGGGTTTTTGCCTTTGGACTATCCCCAACTTGTCCCAAGTTGGCCAGTGTGACGGCATTGTCCCTGACGCGGCAGGCAGCAGCGAGCCTTGAAGCAAATTCTCTCACTCAGAGCATTCCAGATGTGCTCCTCAGACTTCATTTAATTCATTATCGCCTCAGTTTTGTAATCACTTTCTGTGAGGTGTTTCAAAAGATGAAGACAACCACCATTTGTACCACTCCCGGTGACATTGCCACTACCACTGTCACTACTGCTACTGCTACTATGCTGGACTGATTCTGATGGCATGTGGTTGACTACTGACCTCTCTCTTTTCATGCTTGTGTCCCCTTAAGAACAGGACATGTTGGCAGTTGGCAGTAGCAGTGTTCTGGATAAATTGATACCTCATTCTTTTGGTGATGTGATCACGCTTTGTCAGGGAAGCAATGATGCAAAAGCTGCACAGGCTACAAGTGGAGTTCCAGGAACTGGAGGTTGAAGGTTGGGAGACAGCACCAAGTGTGGGCAAGGAATATGGGTCAAACATGTCAGAACATTGAAGATTCCAGAGCTGATATTGGATGTATTCTTGACATGCAAAACCTTGAGACGAAATCTGTTGGTAAACGGTCCCTCCATGTCAGCAACTAAAACTTGCCTCTTATCAGCCATTTCAGCAGTTGACTTGATGTAGTGGTCCAGTGGTGAAGCGCTCTGGTATAGTTTGTGAATCTCCCAATGGGGTAGTGATAGGCAACCAAACTGGATCAAATTGGAGTGTGGCGCTGACTGTTCACAGGCACAGCGGTCACAGCCATGGAAGAGGCCCTTGATGGAGTCAGAACCATTCTGGACATTGCCAAGGCCATGGTTGGTGGTTGGGCATCCAATGGCATGGCAGGGAATCAATTCTTCATTGTGCATCCTCCTGGCAGGGAAAAGCTCCCGTTTTAAGGTGTATGTGTTCCGAAGAAATTGACACGAAGTGCTGTGAAAATATGATAAGATGATAAGATATGTGAACATTATAGCTACAGCTGCAGAGATATAAATTGTACATAGCACACTCCTCCACTCCTCGCTCTGAGCTGCCAAGGCTGAGGCGGACGCAAGCCCAACAACGAAGGCCAAACTGGAAGTGTCTTAGCTGGAGCTTGACTAACCTCAAAGTCCTGCATGATCTTCTCTTCATTGCTTGATAACTCAGAATGTAGTATGCAATATTTATTGCGGTTGGTTGAGAGCCTTTGACGTTGAGGCTACAAATTTCAACAAGTTTTGTCTATGCATGTCATTTCATGCCTGTCCTGGAGCCTGTCCGCGCAGTTTCTGAGGTTAAAAGGCAAGAGACCTGGAAATACCTTGTCAAGGATGAGGAGGTGAAGAAGGCACCTCGGACCGCAGGGCTTTGTTTTTCCCCGACCTTTCCTCGATCTCAAGGCCTTGCCGCGGAAACGAGTGCCATCGGAGGAAGTGGAGAACGATGACGATGAGGTACTGCAATTGCTGGCCCAAAAAAGCATGAGGTCCACGATTTTGTTGAGTTAGCAAACATAGCTCAGATGTCAGTTGAATTCATCAACACTTCATTGTGCGTAAGCAAAGGCATAGAGTCAAAGGAAGAACGAAATACAATGGAACCCCAACCAGGTAGAATGAAAGTCAAGTGTGAGATCTGCATGAAGTTGTTGGGGAGTGGATAAATGGCTTTAAAAAAGCAGAGATTGGCAAAGATTGATTTTGTTACGAGATTGAAATCAGTCCATTTATCAGAATAGACTGACAAAGAGTGGTCTAGAAAAAGCCAGGAGTTTGCCAAGTTTTCATTTTTTTAAAGGTGTTTTAGGTGTTATGAGCTTTTCTTTTTTTGATTGACCGGCTGCAAGGAACCTATCAGCCCGCGGAGATTGTCGCGCACGGCCGAGCTGATGCAAGCTCTTCTGCAGGCCATGTGTCGCGGGATTCTGGCCTTGTTGTTTTGGCTGATTTGACTAATTTGTGCCTTTTCTTGTGCCAAATAGGAAGAATCTTTGAAGTTTGGCTGTGGAAGTCACTGCACACAGTTGCACTTGTCTCATCACATTCAATGAACCCTCCAAATGCTGTTTCAAACCATATGATTGCTCGAACCATCACGATCGGGTGGTCTCAAGGCCGATGATGAAGACGGAGATGAGGAAGAGGCTCAGGCTTGTACACTCAAGATGAGTCTCAGTTGAGACAATAATGGATATAGCAGGTTGAAGGAGGTCATCAAACTTGGAGTCAATCTGTGATCCTAATATGCCCTCCTTGTCACAACTACCTTAACCCACCTTGACCCTATCAGTGACAGCTTTGGCAAAGACATTTGCAGGCCTGTGGTTGAGACTTACATATACGAGATGATTATGATGATATGATTATGCCTTAATGCTGGCGATTCTTTAGAAATTCTGGTAGCTAGAAATAGTGGGAAAAGTCTGGTGGTACCTCCTGTGCTCAGAGCTGGTATTTTTTTTGAGGGGTTTCTTTCAGCGAGTCAGCTGGAACCATTCCAGTTAAAAAGTTTGGCAGCTTGCATCAGGTGCCGTGGTCTGCGTCTTCTGCATCCACATCCTGCCCAACTGCAACACCACCCTGGTCTGCGGCAGAAACGGATCACTGGCAGCAGTTGTGATACAGCTTGAAGTTGTGCTGCCTTGAAAAGTTTGAAGCTGCAGCTTCGTGATTTGACTGCTTCAGATGCAATGATCAAACAACTCGCATCCCTGCTCTCTGTAGGTTTCAGGTCCGCATGCCATGTAAGGGTGCCTCTGTGCACATACAATTTTTTCTTCCATTTCAATTCAAGGGTACACAAGCTGAGGCCCAAAATTGAAACCTGCATGGAAAGAGCAATCTCTCGGTGTTTCTAGCCCAAACGTCCTGCAAACTCTTTTTTGAGTTCGCTGTTCTTCCAGGCGCTGTCATGGTCCACATTGGCTGGGTCAGAGGTTGAGGATTTTCCAGACACTTGGCCCAAGTTGGAGGCCACACAACCCCTCAGACCCCCTGGTGTCGCACATCCTGTCGTCAAGGAGCTTCCACCGAGTTCACCTGGCGTGCGCCGCGAGAAGTTGCCCACGCTTCCTGAGACTGAAGAGGACGCTGACACGACGTCGCCAGTGCCCTCAAAGCCATCGGCCGCGGCACCACGACGATTGCGGCGACGGCGAAAGCCGTTGGGCCCGCTTATACACCGACGCTTGGAGCGAAGGTGGGGCCAAAAACGTTGCAACTCTCACAGGGTTTTTGTCACCCTTTTGGAATAGATTGGGTCATGAGGCCACTGCCATTTCCAAAGATAGCAGATTATTGTTAGGAGAAGTTTGACGTTATGCAGCAGGTTTTGATCATGAGAAATTTCGTTACGTTGGATCTCCTGGGAACTATCATATCCCCTCCCATAGGTACTTCTGAAGAAGATTTTGTTTTTCATGGAAGGTCCATTTCCTCCATCCACATGCGCCGTGCTGGCGGTCAAAGCTTGGAGGTGTGGAGAAGCTCCCAGTTGTGGAGTCAAATCATCCCTGGTAACGTGGGATGATCCAACCGTTTGTTAGGGCTGATGATCCGACCATTTATCAGAGCTTCTTATCGTTGGAGATCCACCAGATTCCCTGCGCTAGGCCGTTGTTTCCTGGCGCCAACATCATGGCTTCCGGGATGAGACACCTCGACTCAGCGATTTGTGGTGCCGTGGCAGCTGAGTTCCGGGGCAGCTGAGTTAGACTTGGGGGTTCTTCCTAGGACTGAGATGGTCGAAATGCTCAGCGGGATTCGCTTTGTGTTTGGCGGCACAGTTTGGTTCTTGTGGGAACTTCGTAGGATGTAGGATGAAATTAGCAATGGATGGTGCATATGCTCTACAGGGGAAGAGGTCTTCCTAGCTGCAGCAACATAGGTCCTAGGTGTATCGGAACTATTATCTGGTTTGCCTGCAGAAGTGCCTTCAGATATGGAATTAGTAGCTGGAACCTAGCAGGGCGGTTGGCACAGGTCGAAACATGGAGATTTGGTCCAAATCCATTCACCGAAACTGTGTATCTCAGCAGCAAAGAGATTGAGGCTGACTGTATTTGGGTCTTGGGACAAAGAAAAAGGACTTCCCAAGTGATCGAATGGAAGCCAACAGTGAGACAACAACTGAGGCATTTGCGTGGCCTGTTTGTCATCGTCACAGTCGAAGCCGGCACCTTCGGCCTCCGCAACGATGTCGGAGAAGAGTCAGGCGTGCAGTGCGTTCCATTGGTTCAAGGCGTTCAGGGTTCTGCATGGGTTTTACACCTTGCTCTATAGATCAAGATGTGGGAGGTAGCGATTATCGGTACTCATCACGGAGATGGGTGGAAGATTTGCGGAACTCCCAGTCACACTGATTCAACAATGATCAAAAGGCTGTGAAGGCTGAAACACCTCTTTCTGCAAACTAAGCATGCTGTGGGTGCTTGGGTGCTGCAAGCAATTGGCCTCAAGTTTTGAACGTGTTGATTGAGGCAGGCACGTATTCATCGCAAAATACAGGCAGCGGAAGACAAAAGAGGAATACAAGCAGTGGACTTGTAAACAACTGTGGGTTTCGTCTCTTTGCCTCCTCGTCTCCTCACCGGTCCTCAGCCTCTGTTCCTTTCTCACCTCGACTATGCTGGGCTCTCGTCACCCTGAACTTCTGCACAATCTCCTGGCGTGCTTCTGTTGAATTTGAGATGGATATCTGCGAATATCTCGCCATTGCGGATAGGACTTTGAGACATAGCATGCAGAATCGAGATCCTGAATCTAGAAACACCATAATTAGATAAATACTGTATGTAAATCCCAAAAGCTACAGCGTTCTGTACATGTCGCCGCATGCAATCTGGCGCCAGAGCATCCGGAATCGCGTTTTGCTTAAAAAAAAAGGAAGTGCCTGTATCGATATAGTTCCCCTGAAACGAATTAACCTCTTCACTGGTTTGTAATTTGCATTCCCAGTGCTCTGTTTTTCAGTTAGTCTCACTTGGTGTAGCCGCATCCCGAACACCATAACCACCAAGTTTACTATGACCTGAAGAGAGATTGCAAGCATGTGGAAGTTCAATGGCAGGCCTCCTATCGCTCGGTGAGGTATCGCTGTGCGGTTCAACGTCCCTTGGCAGCACAAGTCCCAAGGGGTTCCGGAGGCAATGTCATACCTGATTTTTAGCCAGGTGCATCGCCAACCTTCCTAAATTGTTGCTGTGATACTCATGAAAGAAACGGAGTTTACTGAGTTTACTGAGTATATTAAGATACTGTAAGTGCTTGGGACCACAGAGAGCTTCCGCATCACTTTGGGGTGCCGTGGTGGATTGGGAGCATGCAGCATGCCTGAAAAAACGAGTCCGAAAGCAGCATGACGCAAGGTTGGAAGTCCTGGCGCTTGCTACACAGTCGGAGTGAACTGAGTTCATAGCAGATCGGCGTTTCAGTACCTAGATGGCTTGATTGACCGACAGGTTTTTCTGAAGTTTTCATGATTTCATGTCTGGTTGGTTTTCTATGGATGAAGTTTCTGATGCTGAAACGTAGGCAAGGCCAAGAACTGATTCCAAGGTGTTTCCTTGGCCAACCGCTGAGGAGTTTTTGAAGTTCAGTGGTTTCCTGCGGTTCACGGACTGGGAGAATCTGCCCAACACGTTTTAAGAGTCCGTGATTCACACTTATCTGGCTCGTTGGCAAACAAGTCAGTGATTTGTAGTAGTCTCATGTATTCCGGAACATGCAAGTCAAAGTGACTTCTGACAGTAGCAGGGCCTATTCGGGCCTATCCCATTCTATCAATGGGACATAGACAACGGTAATGTTGAACAGGTAGTGGTAGCGATGGTAGCATTCCTTGCCAGAACCATATATACTTCTTTTTGCCACTGTATTTGAGTCGATTGCGTCGAGAGCGTCGATTCGCAATTCCACAAGCACTAAATCACTTGATCCATTTTCATGGATGACTTTGCAGTTCTAGCATGTCCTAGCCACATCGCAACGGGTACGAAAGCACATAGCTCGACCAACACGGTCGAAACATCGGAGGACCAGAATGAAAGCTGCTCCGGCATAGCCGCTGTAGCCGTCAGACTCGAATCGAAGATAGCGAAAAGGGATTGGTGAAGTGGACGCTCTCAACAGGCTAGTTGGATGATGTCGGATATGTCGGATGAATCGAGCAATACTACACATTGTTAGACGGTACATTACAAATGGATATGAATTGCAATGATTCAATACTGTATTCCTTGAAAAGAGGCCAAACAATCTTATGGCACCTGCTCCAATTCCTGCCAAACTGAGAGATACAGCTGTGACTCCACCATGCACCAAGTAACCGTAAAGAACTAGAAAATCAGATTAAATTGCCGAACTACCTGACTGGTCGTGTGGATCTGTGTTGAAACTTGAAACACTGTAAAATGAAGCAGGAATTTCTAAGGAGTGGTGGCTCTAACGTGCCTGGCCAACTCGAAATCCCTCCAGCCACCCTCACTCAATGAATGTACGGATTAAATGGGTTGGTGTCCGCGAGTATGATATTTGCACTCCCTCTGACTCCCTTGCGCAATTCAAGGAGTTTGATGATTTGGCTCACAAGCAGCTTTATCAAGTGTGTGACATTGACAAGAGTGCTCTAACGCTCTCCGAGGAGACGATGGTTAAATTACGCCAAGTCTAAAGAGGTCATCATTGCATGGTTCATTTGGCCAGAACTGGAGCAATGGGGCAACAAAGGTGAGTTATTTCATGTTCCTCCATGGTTTCAGTTCCTGGAGAAGAAGCCTTTGAAAGAAAAACCTCTACAAAGCTCATCCCTGCAATCCTAAAGTTTCAGTTGGCAGAATTCCCTTTTGCCAGCTTTGTACAACCCTGATGCATGGACTGCATCGTTTTGTGCTTTGTGCCTCCATTGCAAATGTAGAAGCCGAGGGATTTATGGCATTTAATGGCTGATGAACTCTGGACCCAACCATATGATTCCAATCCTATGGGGGCAAATGCTGGATGTCGGATCACTGCAGATCCATATTTGCACTTCTGAGCGAGCACAACCCACCTAGAAGATACCAACTCTCTGAGTTGTATAGGGACTTGAGACGTTGCTATTTGGTTTCTTAGTACAAAATATCAAGCAGATTTGAAGACCGAGGTTCTGCTCCTCAGCGCAAGAAGCGCAGATGTCAGCGCGGAGCCGTGGGTGAGTGCATCCACAGGAGAAGTTATCCCAGTGGAGGAGCCATGGTGGCGTCAGGAGTTAGGGACTCCTCCAACCGTCGCGTCATGCATCACCACTCAGTGCTTGTCAGACCGGCAGTAGACAGGGAATGGTACACATGTAGTGACAGAAAAATATATGTATGCATATGTATGCATACTGTAGTATGTTACACAAAAATATACATGATAAACCTTCAGAATAAGATACAGTACTCCAAACAGTAGTTTCACGCTCTGAGAAATGTGTCTACTTGGCTGACGCTGGCTCGAGAGAAGTGACCAGTCGCTCAATAATTCACTGTGGATTGCAGGAAAGATAGGCACAGCATGTCTGCACTGAGAACTTCTCTATGAACAGGGTAAGAATAACATTAAGAACCTCACCAAAAGAACAGGAAGCAGATTTCGCTTCACGCCCATCACAAGTTTTTGGAGCATTGACTTAAAGAATGTTGAGGTCTTGGATCATTCTTCCCGTTTCGGACCGGATTCTCAATCTGTTGCTTCCGATCATTTTCGATGGTAGATGGCCATGGGATTTCGCGGCCAGCGGAGTCAGGCACACCGGGAATGATGCAGAATGTGTCACGGTCACCATGTTGGTGCATCCGGCAAGCTTCAATGGAATGGTAGATTCGATGAGTTCTGAAACTTCATAGGATGTGGTGTCACAGTGTGTTGCAAATATTCACCAAAACATATTAAAATAGCATTCGCAGAGGTGGAGAAAGCGGGGTAGAAGTGAAAAACATTATTGGAAAACTTTCGAAAGCTATAGCGGGATAGATTGGTAACTTCTCTGTATTGGCATATCTTCATGCACTTCACATATCTTTCATGTGGCTATCCTGGCTATCCTGCAGCCTGCCTCACGGGTCCATCCACCGTACGACATGCGCCTGGGCGCCTTGGTGTTAACGGTGGGCAGCCATGGCCTGGCCTGGAACTGCAACACGGAGGCATGCCATGAATTCCCATGGTGGGTTGAAGGGTTGTGATGCTTTTTTTCAACAGTGCAGAAGGAACAGGTGAACACATGGGAATTGATGAAGTTTTGATTGTTGTCGCAATTGAAACCTTCACAAGCATCCTTTGGGTCAACCTCATTTCGTCCTGTCAGGAGGCTTTGGAAATTCGTTATGCTGGGATGTCAAGGAGATATTTGATCCACAGTCGTGAGGCTGGTAAAAGATGTTTGATGTCTTTGCCCCTTCTTTTTTGTGGCATTGCACCTGGAACATTCTGTTATAATGAAGCAATGACAAGATATACTGTAGATCCAACCTTGGACCAGAGCTACTTTGCAAGGACTAATGATTTGTTTGTTTCCATTCTGTCTTCTATCTAAATCTAGTCCATAAAGCTTGGTGAGGTTCCCTTGCCATGTAGGTTCATTGCAGTGGTCCTGGCCCCTTTCCCTTGATCTTCAACTTGGCACCTCACCAGCTGACAGCAGAGCCTGGTCAAGCACAGCAGGGATTTTTTGGAGAGGGTGCGTGTTCCGTGAGAGTGAGAATCTGTGCAAAGCCGTTCCCAGCTGAAACAGGGATACAGATTCTAAATTGATATGATACAATACATAAGATAAGCCGAGAAATATGTAGACTGCTGACTGCTGTATACAATTATATACAAGATGTATATAAGGTATAATTACATTTAATTTTAAAGCTTCTTGTGCATGTGTGACGAGTTTCACAAGTGTGAAACTGTATGATTCTTGCTGCCAAGTCCGGTAGCTGTAGGAACATTCTTGATAGCCCCTTGCCGACGGCAAATGACAATGTTTGCTCTATTCAGAAATGTTACAACACACGTATGATGCTTGCAAGAAATGTGATAGCTGTTGCAGGTGGCCAGGCATGTAATAGCGGAAAAGTTAACTGCGAATTGATGACAATGTTCTGTGCCAGATGAACCTTTTAGCACTGAGTGACATTTGGATCTTGCATCCATTTGTCAACTGCAGGAACAGCAGAATTTTGTGACTGGCGATTTCTCGTTTGGAATCAATGGGAGAAATCATGGCAACCAGCTCGGTGCGAAGGGCAACAGGTGGCACCAGGGTGGGTTGAGGGTGCAGGGATGCTAGCAAGGGGCACTCTCCGTGTGACACTCAGTCGATGTATTCATTGCACAGAAGAATAGTGCCAGGTTCAGCGACATCATGGACATTGACTTTGCGGATCAGAATTTCATCCTCATCACACTGGAGGGTGCAACTGTAAAGGGCAGAGGCGGACTTTCTGCTTCCAAGCGAACGCCTGCTGCAAGGGATGAAGTGGATTTGGTCAGAAAAATTCTGGACCGTACACGGAAAAGCTACAATGTTGCTTGCCCGCTATTCAGTTCAATGACAGTGGCCCACACCAAGGAGCCGAAAACCAGTGTTGGTTTGCGTAGTCTCATTCCCTCATAAGTGGACTCAGAAATCAGCAACTTACGTGAAACTCTTGAAGAAAACATAATGTTTTTGGAACTTTCGCGACAGGCTGAGGGTGAACACGTAACCTGTAGCTCTGCGTGCTTTTTGAATCCTTCGAATCGCGTGAGGTTGGGGATGTCTTTGCTGTGGGTTTTCGAGAAGGTGCCACTTTGGCGTGGCACTTGGCTTGCCACATGCAGCTTCGCGCCATTGCACCTGTTCATGGTGCTCCTCTGCCAGGCCGATCTCCAGACTCAGGAAGTTGTTGCTAAAAGACAGGCTTCTTTGGCATCCTTTGAGAATTGAGAATCAGAGTTATGACTACTGCCTTGAAGTAGATTGAGAGGCATTGATGTTTGCTGGACGGGCGAGTGCCATACGTTGTAGCCCAGTCAGAGAAACCAGCCAATCTCAGCCATTGAACTAGTTTCAAAGCAGGACCCAAAGTCTACATTTGCCATGCTTGTCAATCCGAGAAGTCTTAGCGGGTTCTTTCAAACACCTAGTGCCATTCTGTTGGTGGAAAGAATCCTGCATACATGAATTCTATTTTTTTAATTTGACAACAAGGTTTTGGATCGCAACAATTCAGGTCTCTTCAATCAAAGCCAACCCACAGTCACACAAACACTCACCTATACCAATCCACGACTCACCTTTCAGCAGTGGCTGTTTCAGGTCCAGCTTTTGCGTCGTGTCCATTTCAGCCTCCTCCAGCGGTGGTTTTCACGGGTGACCATGATCCCAATGATGTTGCAACACGGCGCTCTCTAGCGTTGCTCGGCAGAGATGTGATTACGACACTTGCAAAGTGACCAAGAAGGTTCGTAGTCCGCTTGGGGCTGGTAGTAGTTAATAACAGTACACTGACCCAGCTGGTTTGCTCAGACTACATTGACCAACAACTACGACACCCCACAGAACTTGACCTTTTCAAGTCAATTCTGAACGACTTCAATATCCTAGAGTGTCCTTGTCAAAAGACTCTGATATATAGAATCACGGAGGTTCACAAAAAACACTTGCCTTTCTAGGGAGCTGTAACGCCGAAGCGAACGTGCGAGGTACTACGAGGCCCAGATGCGCCGCTCGGTGCCGATTTGTGACGATGAGTGGGTCACTTCCTCATTGATGTGATCATGCTGAATCATGCTTCAAGACATGGGGCTCCACTGCTCCACTCACTGGCACTCGGTTGTTTGAAGGTCTCCTGATAGACACAGAAGACCATAATAAGAGTAATCATGAATTCACCTGATTACCAGGTCTGCTCAAAGTGGCAAGTTAAGACCCTTCTGTAAAGTCTTCACCCAAGGGGCTGGGCTTTCAAACTGCTCAGGACAGAACTATCCAGACCAAGACTTTATCTCCAAGATCACCTTTTGCAATCATACTGTGACGTGCGAAACAAGCTCTACGAGATGTGGAGAAGGTCGAGTTTCTCGGAGAGGACGAAAAGAGTCAAGAAAAACACGTCTATTTGTCTGGCCCTTCTGACCAAGAAGCAAACAATTTGAGGAGAAGTAACAAGCTTGACTGTGTGTACCGGGCGCGCACATCCAAGGTGATGCTATGCTATGCAAAGTCTCCTACATCTGCACACAACTGCGCACTTGAATCGTCCCATCGGTGGCTTGAACTCAGTTGGTATCCTGTAATCAGTGCAACAAGACTTGTCACGGTGTATCTTCCATCACAGCGTTCTCATGAAATTGCCTTCCATTCCTGACCCATGAAGCAACATTCAATTCCAATGCTTCCGAGTTTGGGCGCGGAAGAAATTGAGGGACAGATATGGGACTTCTTTCGGTTTTGCTAACTTTGCTCTTCAGTGTGGAAATCCAAAGGAGTTAGCAAGACTTCATGCAGTCCTAGCGAGTCAGGAACAGCTCTGGTCGCCATAACCCCTGCTGCTTGGACAGCAGCAGCTGCGACGTCGCCTATGCAGAAGCCTGCAGTGCTTGCGCTAGCTATGACATCTGGGCTGGTGCGAACTGTGCTGTGGCGACTTCAGACCCGAACAAAAGTTGCTTGGGAGCCTTGCCCAAAACATGTGTTTCACATCTGCGTGAAAACTGTGTCTGTAAGATTGTGGAAGATGATGCAACTCTGTATCAGAATCTTGAAGGGATGTCCTGTTGTGAACCTTGGAACGTCTGGGTACTCGCTTCTGGTGAAGCTTCGTGGTGCTTGCATACCTCTTCATCTTGTCACTTTAGCCGAGGGAGCATATATAGTCATTTGCAACTCAGGAACATCTGCGCCAGATGTGCACACGACCATTTCTGTACTGGAATTCTTTGCCGACTACGTGCGCTTGGATCCTCGTCAACACGCCACAGTCCAGCTTGGTTTTCTCATTGTTTCTTCAATGAGTGGGCTTACCGAAGCTTTGAAGCCTCTGATGTTTCTGTGTCGATTGGGATCCCTCATACACCTGTAAGCACCAGGAGTCATGTTTGGATGGACAGTGAAAGTGAACGGTTTGCCCCAGTGAAATCGATTGAATATACATATGTATATATATATATATACATATATATATATATATATACATATATATATATATATATAAACGCGTAGACAAGACTGATGCTTTGTTGCCCACTAAACCGGTCCCGTGCATTCATGACGGCTGACTCAAAAGAAGTGCAATCCAATGCGATCAGGGGTGAAAGTCCAAATCTTATCATTGAAACTTGCTGATTGATTGTGTTGAAGTATGAAGACGTTCCAACACTTTAAATGCACTCATTCATTCCTGACCTCAGGGACTGTTGACCGCATCATTGTGATATGATAAGACCGTCTTGCTTTCTGGGATAATGTGCTACTCATGCTTCCAACTGATGCTGCACATTTTCCAACTGCAACTTTTCCCAGTGCAACTGGCCCTAGCTACTTTTTTGAGCAAGGATCAGCAGTCCAGTTCAACGATGCCGCCGAGCTCCGAGCAACTGTGACTTTGACCAGCATGAAGGTTTACAAGTTTACAGACTTGATAGAAGCTTCGTGGAGAGTGGTCATGAGAGTGTTTTGACAGCGCTGCGGCATGTTGTCATTCGGCTTGACACATCCGTGTAGGCGCTATCTGAGGTGGAACTCTAAGGAGGTGCTGCAAAAGTTGAGAGCTTCGGCTGGCAGAACTGGGACATGGTTGTCAATTTCTGCTGGTTCTCTCTGGATGTAAGTAGGTTCCAATTCCCAAACCTTTGCCTTATCCAGCTCTTTTTTGAGAACGCAATCTGTAAATTAAAGATCCTATCTGAGCTTAGGTTTAGCTGCGTGGTCAGTGACTATGGCCAACATAGATTCGGAAACAGACATCCTGTTACATCCTCTTACATGTATTCTTTTGAACCATAGATACACACAGACATTGTAAAATTATAATGAATTTCACAGAAGCAGTGTACCTCAAGGAAGCAGCTGCTTTGTTTGATGGATACAGTTCTGTGGTGAGATCCAGAAATTGTCCACTACCATACAAAAGGGACGTATGCGGGTCATGCCTGCAAAAGTGACCAATGAGGTTCTTTTCTGCCATGTGATTTGAATTTGTTCATTCCTGCAGAGGATCTGGTTTCGCTTCTTGGGGATTGCTGGTCAGTGCATGGATGGGGCAACGGTGCTATCCGGGTCCACAGTATGTGGAGCCCACGACAGTCCTTCGGATGGATCTTCCATTGGTAACCCTCAAGAACTTTGGAACCTTGGAGCAGAGCACAATGGCCCAGCTGCGGAAGGGATGGGCCCTTTTTGGAAATAAGAGTAGCCCCTACGGACATTTTTGCAGTTTTGACACGTGCTAGTACGCATCGGAGATCTAATCCTTGAAATTCTGACAGGAATCATCTATCAGCCGCTGTCCGATCCTGATGCTCCCCGAGTTCGCTGCTTCTATCCTACCAGTCTCGACTCTAACGATCATGGCAGCCCCTGTTCTGCGCCAGAGAGTCAGTGCGACCTTGCAAGAAGCGAGGAGACTTTCCGTGCACAGTAATTGCACAGATGCGATGCAAGTGGCAGCAACTGCACTGCTGGTGATTCAAAGAAAACAGACACAATACTGATATTCTAAAGTGAGCCTCTCACCATTCTTGGTATATAATTACTATTGTCCATTCTGGTAATGTGAAAAGTTTTCTTTGCCATCAGGAGAAACCTTCTGCAACCATGACGCCAGCTTTTCGTTCCTCGAACAGAAGTCGACACTTTCGCCGCTGGGCTGATGTGGTTGATCTGCTGAAGATCTGTTTTGACACGGACCAAAGCCATCTCATCTTGAAACCTGTCCATACTCTCCAATCTTACGGTATATATATATACAAAATAGATATAAATCTTTCTTTCTGTGGACAAATGACATCCAGTCGGCCAACCAAATTCTCAAACCGGTTCTAGTTGGTCCATCTATTTAAATAGCTGCCGGAATATCGTTTGAGAATAAGTTTAGCATGCACATACACATGCAGATGCAACTCACAGTTTCTTTTTTCTTTCAAGACTATGTGGCCTCTGGGAAAGTGGCATGATCTAGCCAAGAAACCCTACAGGCCTTTGAATCTGCGAGTTGGACTGTCGGGGATCAGGTCAGGGCAGGGGCTGCTACTTTAGTGATGTTGAGCTTGGCATCAACTTTCAGAAGCAGCTACTTGGTATTGGTCCTAGTCTGGGTCGTGTACCAAACCAATCCGTGATAGGTTTCCTTGGGGTTGCTTTCCCCTTGCTATTCTGTACCAAACAAGTACGTTCAGAAGCAGAATTTTCCTGCAATTTTGCACAAACAATTTGTATAGGAGAAAACTTATGCACATCATATGCAGCTACCTTACTGTGCAAGCATACAAATACAGCAGAGACGTGTTGACTATCGATTTTGTCCATACAGTCCAGACGAAGCAAACTTGGATGTTCGGACTTGGATCTCTGCATGCAAAGGAAGTACATAGTTTTCACATTTATGCCGTCATCTTCAATGCTCCTATGCAAACTTGAAGATGATCCTGGCTGAAAGCTACGGGAAAGTCTGAGCTACTTGTAGAGCATCCATCCGTGGCTTGAGTGCTACTGGTGTGCCGAGGACCTTGAAGACTGCGGCAGAAGGAGATTTCACTCATGTGCACAACAGATCCTTGATACGGAAGGCCCAACGACCATTGTACTATCAGTGCTTTGCTTTGCGGTGGTGTTTGTCGTCACACATACAGATACACACAGAGTATGATACCGCAGGGTGTAATATGATATTGCATGAAATTATTTGATACAATGGTGTGATATGATTTGATACGGATTGATACGCTATGATACCAAATTGATATGATAGGATAGGATATGACATGATATTGTAATGATGCACCATACGGCATGATGCAATATACTCCGGCATAGTGCGATTTCTTGTCCGAGCCACTACAGTATCATATTGAATATTATAAGCACTGCGGATAATGGAGTATGTAGCCTTGTATAATCAACGGGGCACAGTGTCAAATCATATAACATCATACTATGTAACAAACTAGATCTCAAAAGAATGATACATCTTGCCCAAAAGTGACTTTGAAATATACAGCGGTGCAATGTACTTTCAGACATTTGTTGTGATGTGCAAGATAAGTTGCCACATGATACGGTATATTTTGAAACAAGAAACGTTTGTTAGTCAAGGCGGTGAGACATCACATCTATCAATTATAATTCATCATAAACTCATCAGACCATCAGATGACATGATCAAACCTTACGTACCAAAAGGTAATGTAACATGGCCAGTATATATATATATATATGTTACAATCTATGATATATTGTAGAGTACAATATTCCAATATTTTTTTGAAGTTGTTTCCTATGGGATTGTTTTACTATAGTAGCGCGTGGTAGGAAAAGTACTGTGTAGTGTGAGGTATAGAGTCTTCTTGGTACACTATATTGAAGGTATAAGGAGAATATGTGACGCGATTTGATATGATGTGCTATGACATGAACTTTTTCACACTGCATGTGTATATAACATGACTTGACATGATATGATATAACATGACATGATACTATCGGATATGATATGTTGCTATATGATTTGCTACTATGACATCGATTTCTTGATATTTGTAGTAAAGTACAGGATTGTTGTTGGGTTTGGTCTTAAGGGGATGGTTGAGTATGTATGATAATAAAAGCCCTCCAAGCAGGATCAAACAATTAATTTGAGTACAGATGCTTTGAGTGCGGTAAGTAATGTAGCTGAAATCCAATGCTTTGCTTGAATGCAGACCCTTTGCCAAACCTTTCAATCGAATCTGATGCAGCCAAGGAGCCATCATTTCTCGACTGGACAGGTCCATGAACAAGGACTGCACTGTTCGACTGCAGGGATTGGAGTTGATCATTGATGGAATTTGGACTCTTATTTGGCTTCAAGTTGAGCTTTTTCGGGGGAAAAGAACTGGTTGTGCGTTGACCAAGACACAAGGCGCTTCCTCTGGGATGTAGCTATTGAAGTATAGGTTTCTTTGAATGGAGCATCTCAAGTGGTAATGCTGCTGTGCTTAATGCTGGTGAAATCAAACTGCCAAACAACATTGCGGCTCCGCCGCTCCTGCTGTGAGAGGAATTGTTCGGCTTCTACTGGGCACCTTAATTTGAAAAGCGGAACTTTTTTTTCTTACTATATTTACTGTATATATATATATGATATATATATATATATTTATACATACAAATACATATTTTCGTATAGCTTCTATATGCACGAGCACAAACACACTCATTAAACTGTTTATATAGGACAGCATGCTATGGTACCATTCCCCCGATGCTATGGTACCATTCCCCCGAATAGTACTATCTAGTACTACTAGTTCTAGGAGTACTACTTGCTAGTGCTACTAGTACTAGGTAGTCCTGGTAGTACTAGTACTATAGCCGTTTGTGGTTGGGGGAGGCAAAGAGTAAGGGTAGGACCAGGAATGTGGAGCGTGCACCCATTATATATGTATACTATACATTCATTCAAGTGGGCCCTGGAAAAGTGCACTGCATGCTTGGACCTGAACAGTTTGCAATTCTGCCCCAAGTTGCCCAGTGTTGATGTCGAAATTCAATCGTATGCAGTTTTGGTCCACAAGTTACTGAAATTCGTATCAGAGCACGTTGGGGAATTGCCGTGAGATCAGTACACTGTACGTTGTTGACTCGGGCTCTTCATTTTGAACTACTATGTATGGTTCGTGAAGATTCACCAAAGTACAGCAAATCTCCCTTCCAGTCTGCCCACAAGTTTAACACCATCCTTACCATCCTTGTTGTAAAAACGGAATTGAGTGGAGACCTTTTCTCAACTTGGCAATGCTTCCTTCCGCTTGTATGGAACGAGAAGGGGACTGTGAATTCGTCCAACTAAAGAAAAAATTGGCCAACTGTAGCCGAGACGTTTCTCATTCTGATACTCAAGTATTTTGTTTTATGAATGAAATACCAAACGATCCAAACGGTCCTGATTGTCGTTGATGATCAGGTATTCGAATTTCCAGTACCAACTGCGTATTGTTCTATATCACTTGCACGTTCTTTGTATCGCGCCACGCATCCAGGCACACCCAGCCTCTGTCAGCACATTCCAATCAGATGACAATCAGACTCTGTGCTGTGATATTCCGCCGGAATGGAAGGACTACATCAGACCCTCGGACTGTCAACAAGTGTACACAGTGGACCACCTTAAGAAGGAAGCCAAGCTTGAACATACTAGGTAGCATTCTGAGAGGGGGCCAGATGGATGTACACTTTTTTTTGGAGACTTAGGGACTGGCGGATGGCCTAGCATTCCTCTCACACCCATTTCAGCTGTTTTTTCAAGGTAGTAACAACAATGGAGATTTTTGCAGTTTTCATTTATCAGGACATCGGTGGCTGCCCATTGTCGATCTCACCACCACTGAACCGTGGGAAGCTTTGGATTTTGCGAGGGCTGGCAAACCATTTGCAGCGACTGCCATCAAGCTGGTGTCAGACCAGAACTACCAAAGGACTGAAAGGGCACCTGTTGATGGGACCGTTAGGCTTCATGGGATGGGACATGCTGGTTTCGAAACGGCTAAAGTTTGCAAGCTTGTGGAAGAAAGGGATTTACAACATGGGCACTGGCGCATGCTCTCTTCTATCAAAAGTCTTTGCACTTGTTTGTTGGATACCCATGGCATCATTGAATTTGACATGTTGTGTTGTTAGTGTCACCTGCAGCGTGCCAGCCCTTGCCGTGCAACCCGCAGGATTATTAATCAATGTGCTCGCACGGTTGTGGAAGATTCAGAACTTTGTTTGGGTTGCAGCTCCTGAGTTGGGTTCTGGAAAATGCTAGATTGGAATGAGTCAACCTTTGAGCTACCAAAGCAAGCGAGAAGTAGACATTAGTTATTCAATGTGCATGCTTACTCTTGTTTTAGGTATGAAGGAAATCGGTCAGCTGTTTGGTACACGATTTTAATCACAAACCTACCTCAAAGGAGCGATGACCTTCTGTTGCCCCGGCATTCAGTGCAACTGCAAGATTTGGACCGGAAGCACGAGAAATCGTGCTTTCAGGATTTTCTATTCACTAACTGAACAGATGGCGCGGTTACAGTTGGAACAGCGTCCTTTGATCATTACAATGGCCGTCAGTAGACGCCCACCAAGCACAGTGATGCAGCTATTTTTGCTGCATAGTAAACGAAGTCTCCATTCCCATTTGCTTCTTGTTGCAATCACCAGAACTTTCAAACAACTTTAGGGCGAGAGATCTTTGGGCCTTTGGCAATCTGAAGCAAATGGAGCTAGTATAATATGGCGGCAAAATGCTGCAGACATTTTTGGACACTGGGTTGATCTTGGTCTTGGGAAACTGCGACTGGACCAAGCCACTTTAAACTTGCCACATGCTTGACATTTTCTTTCACATAAGTCGATGCTGTCGGTTCTCTTCCTGACTTGGAAGAATCCTGCCACCGACCTACTTTACAAAACAGACTCACTGATGGAGGAGCCATGCAGTCTAGCTGTTTATGCGACTTTGACACTTGAGTCTTGAGATGACCGGGCTACCATGGAGAATGTTTTTTGAATAGTCACGTCATGGTTCCGAAGTTTGGTTGTTGAAACATCATGGTTCTGGAGTGCAGGTGAACCATCAAAGTGCTTTTGCCAAGTACATACCTTCTCACTTGAGAAATGCGTATGCTTTTGGGTTCAGAAGAACCAGCCATGTGAGGCTGTGCTGTGTGAAGCACTGAGTGGAGTCAATGGTTGAAAATCAGCTGCTGCGCACAAACCATGGTGGGAAAAGAGACTTCAACAGCTTCTGCATGCAACTAAACCGGGTTGTCTAAAGACATGCGACACGGAAATCTTGTCGCACCTTAGTTTCAATAGTCCTGTTATTTTTCGGCGACATTGATCAAAAGAGCCTTGTAGTAGTTGTTGTATTTTTCTTGCCCAAAGCACTACTGTACTCAGGGACACTTGAATCAGCAGATTTGAAGGACAGGATGGACAGGTTTGAAGGACACTGGATAGGTAATTTTTTTTTGGTTGCTGTGCCCGAAGGATTGGATCCCGAATTCCAATTTCTTTTGACAGCTTGGAATCCAGTATTTCCGACTGTGCAGCTTGATGCTTCAACTGGAGATACACTGTACTTCCCTCCAGTTCCCTTCCTGAAACATGGCAAAACAGGCACGGGGGACCATAGGCCTGGCTGTGGTCGTTGGAGGTTGGGCGCAAAGTGACGTGGGGCGATGCGGGTCGAATTTTGCTGAGAAGCTACACAACAATCTTGACAGAGTATCTGGAGGAAAATGAGTAGGGAAATCCAGTCCTGGGATGTTAAGCAGGTGCGAGAAAATGTAGAGTAGGTCAAGGAAATTTGACCTGGGTTTTACCTTTGTTCGTTCTTCGCATTTCGGGGATGTTCACAGGAATTCCTCCTTGGCACAGGTCTGCACCTAAGCTGGCAAGTGGCAATGTCATTTCGCATTTGGCCTTGCAGAGGCGTCGCAATTTGTCCAAGATTGCTTGACATTTGATGTTTTTTCTCAAAACAATTTAAGTGCTGCAAAACTTTCTTTGTCACGCGGATCATGGGATAAGTGGTCCATTATATTCTATCTAGAATAGGCACACACCCCAGAATTAGACACTGATGTGTGGACATTTTCTGATTTTGTCGTTTCCCACCCAATTCTTGGCCTTGAGATTAGCACAGCCAGCTTCATGACTTTCTTTAGTGAGTGATGAGTTAAGAGCTTGCAATCATGCTGATGTATTGAACTTCCCTCAAAACATTTCAACATATAGTTTATTTAAGCATAAGTGCGGTTGGCAATGGAGTTTTTTGAGCATGTCAATCCGGCAATGAACTCCCTCCACCAATCAGATCACGTTGATCAAGCTGCTGAAACCACTGGACGGGTGATGCACGTGGTCCGGCATGGCCAAGCGTCACACAATGTGGCATTGGCAGCGGGGGAGATCCCGAAAGAGGAATCCAGGTGCGCTGCAAGATTTGAGAATCCAAAGATGTTGGAGGGTTGAGAGTTGAGAGACGACTGTAGGGATTCTGCTTGGCTTAACCCTTGAACCCATGCCGCCATCTGGAACACACAAGCGCACACAGAGCATCGGATGCCCATATCGTGAATGTTCGGCATCACGGTGTTCACGAAGTGCGACCGTTTGGATGTCGTGAGATTTGAAAATTTATATCAGCCGACGCCAAGGCTCACAGAACTGGGACGACACCAAGTCTCGTTGGTGGCAAAAGCTGCTGCTACAGCCAAGCCAGAGGTGCAACACGGTGAGGTGAACCATTCCTGTGTGATAGGTTTGGCCTGGACGCTAGGGGAGTTTGAATCTACCAAGGGATGCCGGGATGCCTCCCTCCTGATCATGCTGTATACTGTGATCACGAAAGTGGGGATATCCCAACGGACCGATGAAATAGATTGGATTTCCTTGGGTGGGATTAGAGCCCGCCTTTTTGTGGGGTTGGCGCGCCTATCAGCATCATGCTGCGAAGGTTCACTGCTGTAAAATTGCTCATTTCGCCTCGACTGATTCATCAAGCAAGCTTTCGTTCACCCTGGGTTCCATCAACTTGGTTAGAAACGAGCATGTTAAATGCCAGAGGTGGACTTTTCGCAAAAATGGCCAACGCTTGGCCGGTCTAAAGTTTCAATACAAGATAATACAAGCACCTTGAACCAACAGAGATGTTGCAAGGTGGTGTTGACCTCGCCTTTAACTCGTTGTGTGGAGACGGCTCGCTTGGGATTTCCTGGAGTGACAACCGTTGCCATGGAGGAGATTCTCACATTTCAGGGATGTCGGGATGGGATGACAACCGGGTCCAACCCACCGTGACACCCAGGAGCTCCGGGAGTTGATCTCAGGATCTGAGCATAACTCGCAGCCCTGCAAGCCCGAACTGGTGAAGAGCTTCCCGGAGGCCTAGGGTGGAGAACAGTCGGAAAGAGCAATAGACCTGGGTTGGGGCAAAAATCCAAAATGGCATCGAAAAAAACAGAAGCAACTGAAGCCAACTTGTCCACCATGGCCAGGTGGATTTCTCTCGAATCTCTGACTGCGACGAGCTTTGGTTTCCTGGACGTATGCGCGAATCACAACGCAGCTGCGGCCGACGGGCTCGACGTTTCCTGGAGCGGCTCGGCACAGCCTGAAGACATGAATGACATGCAGCTATCAGTCATCAGCTGAATTTAAAAACATTGCAGCAATTCACTTCGCAACTGTGAGATCATAATCAACGATGCATCATGATCTTGCTATATAATTGAATTTGCAAGAATGTCACGAAAGTGGCTCATAGCCACACCTCTAGCTTCTCGGATAAGATCGGAGGTATTTGCTAGTGCCAGTTCAGAAGAGCAGCTTGATTCATTGAGTTGCTGGGATGATTAACATCTTTCTGAAATGGCAAATGCAGGAAAGTTGTCTGGTGTGGATACTGTATCCGTTCAAATACATGGGATTGTGACTTTGATTTACTTTTATCATATTTGCAGACCCAGTACAAGAAGGCATACCGATAACATACACTCGTAGCTACGTTACATAACTGCTGGCCTTTAGGAAGAATCTTGCTGAACATGTAGCACTCAAAGTGGATGTTGGGAAAGAGCCACATCAAGGCGAATCTTTGAAGAACCCTTCCCCATGAGAGAATTCGCGGTGCCTGGGCTGATGTTTTGGCAATGGATCAGGCTCGCATCACGTTGGTTGCTGAATTTGCTTGCCCACTTATCTCAGACGAATGATTTCAATTGCTGCATACACCTTCTGAAATGATGGGAGCTGCTCCCTGATTCCAGACTCCTTTCATCAAGATAAGACATGCTATTCAATGTATTTCAAAGCTGCCAAGAAAGTAGTGAACCTTTCGACCACCCAAGCATGGTGAGCACATCAGTCGCTATAGGAGTAGTTCATATGGCCAACATCCAATCCAAAGCTTGTCCACGCGACAGTCATCTGGCTGAGGTGACATCACACTCGGGGTTCCTCTTCCTCTTGTTCAACTACGGCCATGTTTCTTGCTTTTGTTCACGACTACAATCCCTAGACCAAAAAATATGGCACTCACCAAGTTAAGTGAGGGTAATGCCTTGGGCCACTGGGTTCAACAAGTAATGAAAGAGCCCAAGGAGAGGTCTCCTGTACATATTTCTTGCTGTGGTTTATTGCCCTTCCTTCACTTTGGCATGTGGATGCTAAATCTTCGATCACTAACCCCCAAGAGTTGTGGGCCGACTCACTAAAGCATTGGAGCAGCTGGACTGGATTCCTGAGCACAGATTACTTGGGGTTAACGAGGTTTGGTACACAGTCCTTTTTCACCCTAAGTAGATCTGACTGAGTTGAACTTGTTATCTTGAGTCCAATTTTCCTTGATGCGCAAAACACTGAACCAAAAGCAAGGCTCCAATGGAGGGCCTTGGACCACGTGGTAGTTTCCGTGGATCCACGGGACCAGTTGGAGATCTGGGGCGGCCGATCCTTGGATGCAAAAATATGGGACGAAGCCACGAGGAAACAGTTGAAGTGTCACATGTCGGACCAAGGATAGTGAGCTATGTCGCTTGGTGCTTCAGTGGGAGCAGGGGTTGCAGTTTGCAGGAATAAAATATTAAGACCAAGGTTGTTGATAAGGCTCTAATCCAATGGAATGATACCTTCGAAGTTGGGATGAGATGATGAGATGAAATTCTAAAGTCAGACTTTGTTGTGGGGACCCGATCCTGCAAGGGAATTTTGAAAACAGACTCCAGGCAATTGAGTGATGCTTTCGAATCGAATATTCTGCTGGATGGATTCGATGCCAATCAAACCTTTTGGAACCTTCATCAAGAACTCTCCACTGCAACGTTCTGAAATGCAACCCATGAGTTCTTTCAATCTACAATGAGAGCTTCATAGTATACAGTTCAAAGTAGTGTAGGGTTGCACTGCTACCTGCAGTTGGCGAAACATGTCCTCTGTGAAATTCCAAAGCGTTGCTGAAGATATTGCAATACAGGCTCGTTGACAAGAGAAACATGCAGAAACCCAATGGTTGGCACTGTACGATGCCGCCTTTTTCCATGTGTTTTTTTTTCTGTATCTTGAAGGCTTACCTTTGTAAAATCCTCCCGAGTTTTTTCACTCAATGGATCTCTCACATCCATCGCAGCGAGGAAACAAGCGAAGATGCCAAAGTCCTGCGGCGTTGGTGGTCTCCTGGAGAGATGCGATCTGTAGTCATCCAGCCGGAGTCAATTGAGTCCTCCAAGCAGAACGTGTAAGTCAGTTAAGACTCAAGACGTGTCCAGTGGCCAATGCGTGGCTATGACTACGTTTAGCCACGAAGAATCTGGAAGAAGAATTGCTGGATGTGGTGAAGGCGCTGCTTCTTCCACGCTCCGGGAGGAGACAGTGTGCATCTCATAGAGAAGCGAGCGAGCGACGTTGTAGGTTTTGTTTTGTTTTGTTATGTTTTTTTTTGCCTCGGCCGGACCAAGCTCGCAGCCCGGTGCTGGCAGTGGTCGATCATAGAAAGTCCAACTGAGCGAGGCCCATTGCCAGGTGCCAAAGCTCGCTAAAGGCAGATTGCGCTTTGCCCTTCTTGCTGCGATGATTCAGACATCCGGGCAAAACGACCTGGATTAGAATAAGAGCAGCGCAGCAAGGAATGCAGTGGCTGGTGGCATAGCCGTTAAAAGTTGAGGTGACCTGCATGAGGCATCTGTTGCCAATTGAAAAACAGAAGAGTCTTTATGCCATGCTTAAAGAAGCTGTATACCTGGGAGGCCTTGAGCTTGGCGGCAGGGAGGCCACTCAAGCCATTTGGAACCACTACAAGATGAAGTTCATGGCGATGGGTACGTGAGCCACGGACGGATCTTGCGGGGGCTCCGGGTGCGTGGCCTGCTTTGGCTTTCTGGGAGGCACGAATGGACGAAAAGACCCAACAAAAAGAGGACGGCACTATCGGAAGAACTTCTAGTGCACCCATTTGAAGAGCTCCCTATCCTGGAAAGAAGGCAGTGATGCAAGAGCTCTTCCGGATGGCTTGACTTGAATGAGACCCCATGAAGGCTGCTTGGAAGCGGGCAGAGGGCAGATTCGAATCAATGTGAAGCAGTAGAAAGACGCACCATCTTGGAGCATAGCGAATTAGAATTGCTAATTTTCCTGCCAAGTGAGGCCAATCTCACACTGTCCCTGAGAGTGTTGGACAATGAGACCTAGCAAATGCGTCACCTGCATGCGGTGGAAGAAAGCTGATATTCTATCCACAGAGCAGCTCACTGCTCTGCCATTTCTGTGCTTTGCAGCACCAACCTTGTTATCAAGGCTGCTGCTTGTCTTAGATGATGGAAGCGACATGATTTCATCTTCTGGACGCTTGGGTCAATTGACCTTGGTTAAGTCATGGCACAGCCACAGGTGCCACCTGCAACGGGCTCCAATGAAGTAAACCGCACAGTTCACCTATGGCACCACGGCGCAGCAAGCTCTTGTCCAAAACATTCCCAAAACAGCTGGTAGCACATGGAGCTGCACTAGGGTTTTCCCAAGATCTCGCATCTAGACATTGAAAGGTGAAAATTTTGCATTTCTCCTTCTGCAACATTACTCATTGGGAGCTAGTAAAGTGGATTCCCGTTCAAATCTCACTGCAGCTACCATCTCACATTTGCCAGGACTTGTCTCGCTCATCCCTTGTCCGAGTTCGGGACCCTGCTGTAGCCATTCAAAATGCTATTCAAATTGGAACTGGAACAAGAAATCATTTTCATCTAGCGAGGGTTGTCCTCTCACATGGACGAAAGAGTGTGAACAAAAGGATATTGATTATGACGTGAAATGGATTCTTCGAGGGTATTCGTGTGGACCCTTTTGCATAGCTTTTGAAGCCGCCGAGCTATGCAACGAGTATAACTGGACGGTAATGTTGGGAAAACATGTGGCAGAAACCCAGTAACTCCAGTGATATGAGGACTCCAATCCTTTCTGCCCTTTAGCATCCTTTAGCATTGTTTTAGGTGGGCCCTGACCATGGGATTTTGGTGAATACTGATGGCCCGGAAGCCTGACCAGCTGGAGGGGAAGTAGGATAATCTGTAGTCCGATTCGAAGTGCCTGAACTCTGAAAGTCTTACGCAAAGGGTCAGAGAAAGGAGCAGAAAGGGTCGCAGTACACCAGCCTCAACGTAACATCAACAGTGGCAAACTTTGGCCTTAGATACTGTAGTCTAGCTTCAATGGTCGTGTGGTGTCTGTCTGGCAGCTTCAAGGTCCAAGTGGGACCACCCTTCTGCAGAATATGCTAAACCATGGGCCTTTGCAGGGGTTTCCCTTACAGGGAACTGAACAAGTTGTTTGAATCATGAACTTAAAAAAAGCATGATTGTTTCGATAGTTTTTGTTGTCTCTATTCTTCTCATTGTCGTTCGTATTGCAGCATGTTTTGGAATCTAAGATGGCTAGAAAAAGTGAAGCATGCTCATGCCTGGCGTGAATTGTTCCCAGTCCCAATCCTGCTTGCGACAGGTCTCACGGCCGTGCGGTCCGATGTCTTGCCCAAGCAGGGCATCTCAAGGTGGGTGGATCTTTCAAATCCAAGACTCTTTGCAAACCTGTGCCCCTGCAAGGTGATTTGTCAGTCCATGTCACCTCAGAGATATTTATCCATCTTGTCTCATCACAGGCTACAATCTGAACCAAGTGAAAAGTGTTTTGTGAAACACTGAAGAATTTTCATGAATTTTCGTTCTGAAGCCCTTTTGCAGAACGTTGAAGAGGCAGCATGCAAGATGTCTCCCTCAAAGCTATTCTCCTGCTTGATGCGATTGTTAGAATCTCTGAAGCATGCTTTGTTTCTTTTGTTTCTCTCTTACGATTGACCGCTGTGCGCTGTTCATGGGTTCACCAGTCATGAGGCCACCTTTAAGAGCGGCAATGCAAGCTGCGCATGAGGCATTTGGGTTCAGTAGCGAATCCCATGGCCGCGGGGGTTGTATTGTTGGGGAAGGGTGTTGGTAAGCAAGGATTTGTGTCCTCCAATAGCAATGCTGAGTTCCACGTGGAAACCTTTGAGACTGCTCTGTCCATGGGTCTTGCAAAACTGGAGTTGGACCAACATGATTGGTAGGTAAAATGTTCTTGTTGCGCTTAGGTGGAGTTGATAGCCTCAACAAAAAGGTAGTGCCCCTGTTCACCTGTCATCTAAGAAAGCCACAGGCTTGTCAATACCAAGATTGTGGGTTGCTCTTAAAATGTATACCTTCCAAAACCGTCAAGATCACCATCCATCAAAGATTGTACCGTCATAAATGCTCGTGAAACCACAGGCCAGGCGGACCCCTCGCGCACCATGCAGGGGTGCTCAAGTGGGACCTTGGAAATGTATCAGATTGGAGCATCAAGAACGGCAGTGCAGAAGCTCCAAATAGAGCATTTGGTCCATCTAAAGACCACAGATTCTTCACAGGCACCGAAAGAGAAAACACAGTTCTGGAAGTTGCCTCAGGAACTTCAATGCCACGAGCAGCACTGCACATTTTCTTGCAACTGATTTTGTAACCCCAAAATCTTGGAAGTTTGAGCCGGGTCCACATGGAAGCTTCTTCACTGAACCTGCGTATTGGATCACCCTGTACCCTATCATGCTCAGGCCACACTTAAATTTAAATTCGCTTAAAGTCTGATCGTCTTAGAATCAAACTGGTTGGCTGGCGTTGTAAGAGCCACTTCGACCTGGATTTTGTAGATTGGTAGCCATGGGTTTCTTTCAAAATGCACAACTCTTTTGTGCGTGCACGATAGAACACTACTTCGAGCTGTGCGCATGTGAAACTGATATTATTTCCGACCAAGCATGACCATGCCGCATATCTTTGATTCCCAGGTCCATCTCTTTTTGGAAGCGCCTCCTCTACAGATGCGTGCAGTGCTTGGTGTGGCCAAGTGCTGCCGACAGCCACAGCAAGGACTGGAAGATGCCTGGTGGTTCAAAGCCAATGCTCTTATCCACAATTCCACATTTTTCAAAACTTGTCTGTGCAACTGGCAGCCCACATCTTTAGAGCAGTTAGCGCAAAAATTACCCAGATAGCATTAGATCAAGATCCAAAAGTGTGTCCTGAAAGTTGCCATTGAAATTCTCAAAACTCAGTTGAAAACACGGCAGGTTTTGGCATACCATGTCATACTTGCAGATTCAGTAGGATGTATATATCTGTAATTAGGGACGTTCAGGAAGCTCCTTTCTTTAGTCATTTGGGTGATGATTGGTGCAGACCTAGACGTTCATGCAATGATTTCTCCTAGGCCTAAATCTTGTGAAACTACATGTCAAATCAAAAGTTATACTATACTATACTCCAGAATATTTTATGGGCTTCTCAGAAAGTCTGGCAGCTTATAAAATGCTTGGCCAATTTGTAAACCTGCCCAATGAGAGCAGACTTCTGCTTTTGTGCTTGAGGACTAGAGGATCTTGCACTGATGGAATTCAATGTCAGTGCCAGGCTGGTGGACTGCTATTCCTTGAACTAACCCGTCCGGTTGGGGCAGCCGTGGCCAGACTGCACTGAAAGTCAGTAAGTGATAGATGCAAGACCAGAACATCCATGAACTATTGCGACTGACTGACGGGTCAAAATGGATTAGCTTGATGAATTTCAAGACGGTATGAAGGGCCATGTACAGTTACATGGCCATTGTGTCCTCCTTCGGGACACACCAAGCCCCACCTTTTTTCTGAGATTCAAAAAAGTTCTCGTTAGAGGTCTACTCTTTAGACCTCTGGTACTTGTTGTCGTGTAGCTCCCAAAGCACGCACTGGACACATGCTGCACAAGCTGTTGTTGCCGGCACAGGCAGCAGACGGCCAGGTCTACGCATCCTGCAGAATGATTTGTTCCGCGGAGGCATCTGGGACGTCTTGTTGATATTTAAAACAGGCTGGCGCCTGTGGCCGCCGACCCGGGCAATTTCCCCGGGGCGGGGGTCGCGGTTGTCTAAGCCCATCGACCGGACACATATAGCCCAACCGTGCCTTTGAAGGCGCAGAAATCATGAAAATTATACTCTTGGTTTCCTTTTCTTCTAATTTTGAAAAATCATTTTGCTATCCTTCTCCAACTGTATCAGATAGAGTTGGTTTGGATTTTGGAATTTGGATAGTTATGTTGCAATAGTAACTTAAACATGCATGTAAACACCTAGAAATCGTGTAAAAATGTGTAAAATATAGTCTTTACTTCCTGTGCCCCCGGTTTCTGAGGCTCAATTTGCTTTCTTGCTCCAACTATATCAGATAGAGTTGGTTTTGCACTGTCCCTGAAAGGCGGACCAGGGGGGATTCGAGCCTCTGACCTCCAAGCACCGTCACTAAATTGCCCAGCGGTACATCCCCTGGACCTCCCCAAAAGCACCAAAATCAGCCAAAATCCAAAATCCCCAAAATCCCAAATCCAAAATCCCTAAGATCCAAAATCCAAAATCCCCAAAATCCAAAATCCCCAAAATCCAAAATCCAAAATCCCCAAAATCCAAAATCCCCAAAATCCAAAATCCC
>DF239096.1:473499-514065 GCA_000507305.1 Breviolum minutum Mf 1.05b.01 | reverse complement strand
GGATTTTGGGGATTTTGGATTTTGGATTTTGGATTTTGGGGATTTTGGATTTTGGATTTTGGTGTTTGGGGATTTTGGATTTTGGATTTTGGATTTTGTGACAAATTTTGGATGCTACATAAGAAAAGAAGACTGTGCACGCCGAACCGGGACGTCTTGTTGATATTCACCAAGACATGTTTCTGTTATTTGCTGCATGTTTTAGTTTTTCTTGTTATTTGTATATCACTACATTTGTCAACTTGCTTGACTGGCTTTCTTGCCTGCATGAGCATGATTCCTTACCAACACGGTGAGCGAAATCCAAACCGCTAGGAGTGGGCCTGTGCAGATACGAGTGATACAAGTATGTAGTTTGAGTGAATGACAAAAGTGATGCGACACTAATCCAACAAGTTTTTGGCAGAACCTGGGATTTAACAGAATTGGAGACGACGAACTTGCCACACGACGAAAGGCCAGATGCATGAATATTCGGTTGAAAGGTCACCTGACTATGAATGAGCTGGAATGCTATCACGTAGGTATCTGCTCTGTGTACCTCCGATTATTTAGATCATTTGACCGGTAAAAGGGGAGTCTGCACGAGGCGACCTCAACTTCTACCACACAAGGTATCACTACAACTACAACCACGACTGAAAGACAAAAGGTGGTGCAGGGCTTGGGAGGGTGGCATTGGGTAGAACATAAAAAGCAATAGAACTACCCATGAATTCTAAAATCGTTTATTTGTTGATTGCAAATGATGGCAATGCTTTGGTTGAAACTAGATATTCACGGCGAGTCATGAGAACTGTTGAACGTATATAATTGAGCAGCTCAAACCGCTCCAGCACACGGAGCCATGCAGCTGCTAAGTTTGGAAACTTGCAAGACGATGACCACAGGCTCCAGCAGCCAACATCCCAGCGTTCCGGCAACTGCTGTATGTACCTTGGCTGACACTTTTGATTCATGAGAGGCTGGAGAAGCTTTTTCAGCATTTATCCTGAATGTCAAATCAACGGTTTGTAAGGATTTAAGCTTCCCACCAAGATGGGATCCCACAAGATGCAGGGATGATTGGTAAATTGAATGAAAAAGCAAGGCATTGCTCGAAGGGCCCAAGAGCAGCTGACTTTGCTTGCGCAAGGACACGCGGGTTTTTGTGGACTTCTTGACGCAGGTCTGGTGGAACTGAGGGACCTATGGGACGAAAGATGCTCACCAGCTTGGCCCATGGCCCCTGGACGACGATAGATGAGTGAGATCCACAAACAGTATCCAACCGGATGATGGGGCCAAAAGAGGGTCACATTCTCTGCAAAGCTACTAATTGTATGCAAAGGACTGTACCACCCTTCCTGTAATACCTCATGCTCTATGAACCAAACACTAAAATCATGGCTCAGTATGCCATCATGTATGCTCTAAGGCCATTTTGAGATTGCTACCTTGTCCACTCGTTTGACTGGAAATCCCCGTGCAGGTGGAGGTTTTCTTCGTGGCCGTGGAGTTAGTTCGCCGACTGAACTTGCCACGAGCCTCAGTCATGTGAATGGCACAGCCGAGGTTGTAATAGAAAGGAGGCGGAAAATGTCACGGAGTCAGGGGATACTTCTTGGAAGTCTGCCTTTGCACCAACCCTGTACACACCGGAGTTTTTTTCTCCAAATTCATTCCCAATCCACAATCCATTGTTATGAGGTGAGTCTTTGCCTTCATGATGGGAACAAATGCTTTGAATCTTCTATCTATAGTGCTGCAGATGGAAGTCAGCCTGGAATGAAGCCAAGTCTTACCACTTGGGTCACTCAGCCTCCCTCTCGTCCTCTCCCCCTAAGCAATGCCTCCTAGGTTGGTCCAGGAGACCTGCACAGGGTCTGATGCCGCAGGCCGTAGCGCATTGATAGATATAATGTCGACGTCAGCAGGTTGCAGGAGATCAAATATGGGAACAGTCATGGTATGCAAGAGTTGATTTGAAATGGTATGGTATGAGAACATGATGTGAAAATTGTCTTCAGGAACAAAATCCACGAAATCCGTGAGATGTGCGGATCAATCTTTGACAAGCTTGCAAGTCAAGAGTAGAGGTATCTCTCTCGTTTGAAAGGGGATGCCTGTCGTCCTTGGTCTCTGGTTCTACCGTCCCTTGGACTCTTGAGTGGGAGTACCTTGTGGGTTAAACGGGGGATGGCGATCTTTTCAGTGTGCTTGGTTGGGTATCCAAGGCCTTGGTGCTTTGTTCCACTGTGGTATGTGGAACCTAGCAATACAACGAGGCGGCCGAGCTACCATGAGGGATGTCGGGAAATTTTGGACTCATCAAAATGTTGGAAACTCGAAGCAGAAGACTGTCAGGTTTTCAATGTCTTCAATTCAATTTGGAATGATGTATTTCAGACGCGCGGCACACAGACATGCAAGGAACCTTGCTGGTAAGATTCATTGGTTTTACCGGAAATCTTGATTTCATCAGTCCAGGTGGGAGGCTCTCTTTGACATGGAGAAGTTGCCTTCAGAGGCCCTTCTTAGCATCGAGAGGATTTGGACAATTTAAGGAGGGAAATTGCTTAAGATGGCTTTGGGGCCTGCCAGGTCATTGCGCATGTATGTGCATGTCCAGGTCTCACAAACTCTGTCCTAGTGACATTTGATGCATGGGCCCTGCTTGGGTTCTGTTGATGATTCTGACATGGTTATGCTTTTTTGCCTGGGGAGAGCACCCGAGGTTGCACGCAACCCATGCTGCTTGCAGGTACATGTCCAGGAGTTTTCCAAGCAACGCGTTGATCTAGGAGTCGAGATCCCAGGGGCAAAGTGCTGACAGAGCGACTACTTAAGAAAACGTCGGCACGGCGCCACACCAAAATTGTGGATATGGTTTCCAAAAATTCCACAATGGAAGTGGTACATTTGTCTTGTGCCACTGACTTTGAACATTTTGAAACTTTCTATTTCAACACAAGTCATGCCCCTCTGAATCATTCTAGCCTGATCCCATGGGGGCCAACGCTGCTATTCTCAGGTGGTTCCGGTTGAGATTGGCTCCCGACAAGCTTCAAAGATGAAGGCTCTTGTGGTGGCTGGCTGGATGTGCCCCTAATATCCCCCAATCACTTTTCTGTTTGTCCATCAGAATCAGGACTTTTGCAAGAAGACACACAGATCCAACGCCGCACCGCACCTCTGTCACATGTCTGTTGGGAGCTGCCAGTCCCAATGTGCACGGCAGGATGGCCTTGGCGACTTCTTGGGCTTCACGAAGGATATGCAGGCAAGAAGACGCTCAAAACAGTTGCTGCAAGACCTGGGCTGGACATGTGTTGTGTCAAAAGGACAGTACCACAGGAAGAAGAATGTTGCCCAAGGACGGAGTGATACGCAGTTAATGGACTTCAAACCTGCACGCATGCACGCAAGCATGTGCACGTTTCATATACTCAACAATATACTGTAAATTCGAAGACTGGTGGTAATTCAGTTTTAGATGGTCTGGAATCAAATGCAATCTTTCATCCGGTGCAGATGTGTGATGCAAATGGTCAGCAAGCACCAGAAGCTGGGTCCACTCGTTTGGGGTTCCCAGCTCATTTGTAAAAACCTGCAGCCTTACCCAGGAGAAGTTGTGGATGTGTCTTGGAGATGAATGCCACCCAAGATACATCAAGATACATGGGCAATGACTTACAGGGACAAGAATTAGCCAAAGATCACTGCTTTCGCTGAGCCCTCTCAGGTGGCTCGGTGGTGTATGCTGGGTGCTCTCGGGTGGCAGTGGGGCTGTGGAATTCTCAAATGGAGACTTTTCACAGCTTTCGTTGAACTTTTGTGAGAATTTTCAGGTACTGTGACTCTGACATCACCGTCAACAGCTTGAAATGTGGCGCAAGGGCCCTGAAACAGCGTACCGGAGTTTTTTTCAGGCATGGGTTGAACCAGCCTGATGTTTGCAGTCATGTGCAAATGGTGCCAAAAGCATGGGAATCGAGTCAGTACATTTGGAAAGTTGCTTTTATTATAACTGTTTTGCTTCTGAGGTGCTGGAAGGCGGCTTTCAGGCTGGGATGATGCCGTTGACTGAGCAGGGTTTGCTGCGCTTGGGGTGCTTTGACACAGCAACCGGGACCAGCATCTTTACTGTAACTTCCTAGAGAAATGTAGTGGCATCTCTTGTGCTGCCTCCTTAAAGATGACCCAACCCATGTGCTTGACTTGCACGAAATTTTGAAGGCCTTGGTGAATTTGGTTCAAAGCGCCAGCAAAAGGACCTTCGAGCTGGGGGAGGTTTGTTCTTTTCAGGCTGAGAACATTCCAAAGAGCACAAAAGTGCAGGAACTCCGAGCACAAAAGCGAAAGACTTAGGCGAAAGATGGCGAAAGCAATGTATCATAAAGCCCCAAAATCACCCAGCAGTTGTTAATTGTAAGACTTGTTGTCCAATTCTTTTTCAGGTCCACTTTATTCCACTGCGTTTTTTTGTTTAGGAACTTCGGGACAACAATACATGCAAGAGACATAGCACCAGATGCAGATTAAGATTTGTCCTTGCGGAAAGCGTTCCACGAAAAAGAACAGCAAAGCGAAAGGGCTGCAACAGCACAGCGAATAGGCCCATGATCCATCTCCCAAATGGGGAAATGTTGCTCCCAGTCACAACGGTGCAGTACCGACTTTTGGCTGGTTGAAATATTTCTGTATTGGCCATCATTGCACCAGCATCCACAAGATTGTACAATCTATATACAATCAGAGCTAGACTTGATCACAGGAGCAGCAGCATCCTGCTAAAACATCTTGATGGTCTACAGCTGCACAAGGTGGAAGGCTCCTTGGAAGGCTACAATGGAAATCCAATCGATGATTGGGCCTAGAATGTTTGATAGACTTTGCTTACAACATTCTCCTGTCCAGAGACAATTTAAAGATTCATACGGACGGTTTTCTGTTTCCTTCCAGCTTGTTTCTAAAGACGTTAAACCATTGCTCGTGTGGGTGTTGTTTTCCTGGGCAGTCCCGGAGGCCCCATCCAATGATTCGTGATGTCATAGAACTGCATGATGAGCATCTCATTCTCTCAAGAAGTAGGGTGACGTAGAGATTGAGGGTGTGGCATTGCCCTACATCCCGAATTCACATTCCTTTTCTTCCGAAATATCCGGAACAGCCACAATTTCTGGAACCAAAACTAGCTCTGTCCTCACGGCTCTGTATAATCTTATCCCGTGGGTGGGGCATGGGTCAAATGGTCAACATGGGACTTAGGCTTTGCTGCGGGACTTCCAGCGTGGGTGGCCCCGATACTTCTTGTTTTGGGGGCAGAAATCGCCGATCCGAGAAGAAGAAGACATCTGAACAAGGAAGATCCCCAAAATACTAGCTCGCAAGTTCCATGAGTGCTTCAAGTGGGGCAGCTGGGAGACGATTCCGACGAATCCAACTGGGCCCTGGGCACCTCACTTCTTTGCATAGACATTGTTTGGGTGTTTTCGGGCTGCACAAGCTTTGTCACATGCAGTAGCAATGAAGTCTAGAGAACTCGGAATTAGAATGGATAAATTGGACCATTTGTCATGGCTCTACACCTTCTGCACCTCCATTGATGCGGCCATATCCGGAGCAAACAATTGTTCAATTTCTGGACTTCAAATCTTTTCACTATGTGCATATGGTGAAGACAAAAAACCAATGGTCGAAAAGGTCGTTGTTTGCACACTGTTGCATTTGTTTAAGCACAAAGAGATGTGTTTTTGTCACCCTTCACCAAGGCTCACTCCCTCGCGGGCGCTGCAGAGGTCTGCGGAGCTCTTTCGGGAAAGCTCCGCCGCGCTTGGCAGGCACTGTGCAGCACCTGAGCTAATTAGATAAGGTATGAGCAAAGGATGGGAAAGATCATCAACTTTAGTTGTTTGGTACATTTATACAAATTATGATACAGTGGATGATGTCAGCCGGACTTGCTCCAGCTTGCCCTACTTGGCGGTGCACCTGGACACTCATGATATTGCGCACAAGGACCAAGGGTTGTTGCTGCGTGGTTTTCGGCAGTAGAAAGAGAGCCAACTTGTCTGCATGGTCACCAGACCTGGTGCTCGTCTTGTGATCGGTTCTAAGGGAGAAATTCTCCCAAGCGGACTGCTCGCAGCAAGTTGTCGCTCATGAGCTGCTGGAAAAGAACATCAGTTTAGCATCGCAAATTCCAAGATCAACCCACTAATTTGTGTAATTCAAGACACTTGATCTATTGATCTTGGAATTTGGGATGAAGACAACCCACGTGGCCACATAAGTTCAAAGTCCATGTTGTATCCACAAAGACACGCATACCTATCTTGAGCAAATCATCACACCCCGCAGGAATGTGTGACTCTTCAGCAAATAAACTTAAAGCTGAAGTCAATCAAGACCAATTTCATTGCAGGTGTAGCTGCTGAAGGCTTACTCTCTTTCTTTTTTCAAGCTATCCTCATGGGACTGCGAACCGCTGCATTGGCGTTGCCTGGACACATGGCCTATGGGGAGACGTGCAGCGGTGGCTCTCGCAGCTGCTTTGGCGTTGGCAATGGGATCAAGTGCCCCAGCACGCAGATTGGCTGGGGTTCGAAAACAGTTGTAATCTGAGACACCCACGTATCGTTAAATCTGCACAGCAATGACATGAACTAATTGGCGTGCACCAGCTTGATGGAGGTGAGTTTTCAGCAACAGATGTGATGTCGCAACTATTCACTGTACATAACTGGAAGACAGGTGTAGCTCCAATGCCCAAAACTCATGGCCTAAGCTGACCGCATCACATAGGCATGCTGTGGTGGCCGCATCAATTTTCAGGGACAGTGACACCTTGGCAAGCCTCTTGTCACGAACTGCGGAAAGCCGGAATTCAAACATGACGCCCACAGATTGTGGACTATCCTCAAATCTGATGATCACAGCGAGAGATATGAAATATGTTATTTGCATGCACTTAGCCAGATACTGAAGATAAATTTCCATTTGTGCCCCAGCCAGTCATCTTGGGGCAAAAAATGAGTTCCTCATTTTAAGCAATCATCATGAACGCATCCTTGAAAGGAATTCTGGAGCTTTTCTCGGATTTGCTGTGCAGCTAGAGCCATCAGCTTTTGGGAACTTTTCAATTGGCAGTACAACAAAATTTGAGACACAAGTCTCTGAAAATCTCCTTTACAGAATCAAATACGCTAGTATGCCAGGAACCTATTCATTCGATACATGGGCCCCCTGTATGTTTCCTTGTGATGGGAAGGTTACTGAATTTATACGGGCCAAACAGAATTTATACAAGCCCAATGGTTGTCAAAATGAGCATTGTGGGCTTTGATTATGTACTACAGGGCTCTGCCCTTTGCAATATTGCTAATGGGGTTGGATTCTATACACATCGGTTTGTTGGTATGTTTCTTGGTGACTTCAACAAGTGTTGATACGCAAAGATGGCTCTTCTATAGGAAGGGGTCTTTGATTCTGCACAATCGGGTCCGGAACTGCAGTCACTAAAAAAAAGGGCCTATGTTGATTTGCACGGCCCTGAGATGTTTTGCCTGTACCCTCTGTTCTCTTCTGATAGAATCAGGTAGCCCAAGGCCCAATCGGAATTTTCAAGAAGATCCATAAAGCCAGGCTTTTGAGGCTGCTACAACATGCCGTTTCGGCTCAGGGATGGTTGCCTTGCCACCAAGGATGTTGACCACGATCTTGCGGAGCCTGTACCGCAGAGAGAAACTCAAGTCCTCCAGAGACGACCGAGCAACAGACACAAGACAGTGGTGCATGGATGCATTTGGATGATCTTGTGATATTTTCTGAAACTTGTGTGTTTTGCAATGTTTGGGAGTGTTGCAAACCTAAAGTGTTGCTGGTATAACTGGCCACCGAACATTCCAAGGTGCAAGAGACTTCGACGCCTCTGGATGCCCAGCATATAGAAGAACCACAGCAACTCTACTGAAAGGTCTAGGAAGTCAACCGACTTGAGGCGGAACGAATTAAAACTACCGGTGTATACGGGTGTTCAATGACTGCCTTTATAAGAACAAGGATAGCACGTACAGTGTGTATTGGAATAATAGGACAGGGATTGAAACTTTTAATTGTCATGGAATCACGAGAATCTGCGAATATCACCACAATGCTGAGGTCGATGCCTGTTCTACATGGCCATGTGCATGTGGCGATCCTTGTTGTGGGGCAGTGGCGGACCTTCAACACGACATTGTCCAAAGACATGCGCAGCATGAGGCATTGTGGGCCGTGGACTAATATGTTTTGAGATGGATCACAGGCTCAAACTCCAGACTCCAGCCAGTTCTTCTCAAAATGCACATCTTGTGGATTTTAGGATTTTGATTGACAAAACCAACACCGTTTTTACATTGCCGCGTCCCAGCCATCGGAAATCACCTGTGGTTTGATCACCGGCCGTGGCTCCTGACATCAACAAGTGGACCCGCCATCATCCATATGTGGTGCATTTGCAGTATTTTGCTATCTTCTGAACCTATCAACGGTGACGGCATTTTTCCATCCGACCAGTACCACTACACCTTCGCGTGTGTATAGATATCTTGTGTATTTTGATACTAATAATTTATGATATACACTCACAGACAGCACAAATTTGCACGCTGTGTGCAAGCATGCTACCAATGTATCAAATCATATTGATTGTACTTTAGATGTATATTATATATTGTTTTTCGTTTAGTTTATGGATCTATTTGCTGCATACATATATCGTATAGAATATGCATTTATGTGGGATTTGGCAAGTAAACTTGAGCGTACCCTGGCATGGGAGGGAATAGGATAGTGTGTCAAATCCTCGCCTTCGTCCACCCAAAGGTTGTGAGGGGGTTGAATGGGAAGATGCGAGGTGCTGCGCTTAAAGCAGGATTTCGTAGCCGGAGATCAGCAGTTGCACATAAGGAGCGAACTTCTAGTGATGTAGGATTGGCTGTGATGGTGGTAGTACTGTTGGTGGTGCTAGTAGTTGTGGTGGTTACACCTGTCAATAGTTATATAGTTATATATATCTTTTATATTAGTGCTGCAATGAGTTGCCGAAGTAGACCAGAAGCAACAGAGGTACGCGACCATGCGATTGAACTTTCAGGGAAAATATTGCAGGATCGCCTGTAATGAGTACAGATAAAATGATTTGCCTATTTGTTATAGCTGTAATCCATCAATGGTCCTGAGTTTCAGTTCATTATGGTCTAGTCTGAGTGCTGGAGATATGTTTATTCCCCTCACTGGATCTCTAGATTGCAGGCGTGGGCGGTGGCCCCGCCTTTCATCAAGTCTTGACACCAGGTTCGTAAGCCCTGTGGCCATGGCAAAGTTGAAAAAGGAAGGAATTCGTTCCGCGCTAAGATTCATCACCGAAAGACACTGAAAGAAATCAACGACTAGTAAGGATTTACTGATACTTTGCACTTCACTTCGTACGCCCGGCAAGGTTCTGTCTTTGTATCTCAATTGCTGCACGTGGTGAAACCCTTGTATCTGGGACTTGGAATTTTGAGATATCTTGTCATTTTGGAAAGTTTTCAATTTGGCATAGCACCGTTGCTATGTGCTTTCCACTTTGGGCCAAGGCAGAGTCTTGGATTCTTGCCGGATCCTTTCCAGCATTACAGCGTCACAGGCTCACAGGTATTGCTGAGAAATGCATAGAAGCCACATATTGGAGTACTTTTGAACCCAGTCCAACGTCCAGAAAGGCTCATACTGTTTGTCTTTTTGAGTCACAGTTCTAAGAATGCGCAAGCATACTGTTGGAACAAAAACTTCCGGCATCTCATGAATGAGATTTCTTCACAAACTGTTGGAGGAGGATCTGGGTTGTGTTCTAGGGGATTGTTGAAAAGATCTTGGAACAGCTCAACACTTCAGCACTTGTCCAATCTGAGGATTATTTGCTTTGTGTCGACAAAGTGAATGGGCAGCATCCGGAAGCTTGACATGAAGATTTGCCAGAAAGTCTCTTCAACCCTACAGTGTGATGCCACCAAATCTTAAACTTCGGGTAACAACAAGGAGTGCCTTCAACATCTTCAACACGAACTGAGGACATCGCAGAGGCTTGGGCTTTTGGAGCAAAGAATCAAGTCGGACGCATCAAGGATGGGATATCGGAACTGAGTCCACTGAGTCTACTGGTGGACTTGCTCCCTGTTGTTCACTGACCTGTAACCGCCTGTATGTCGGGTGCAGAGAGGACCCTGCCATGGAAGTGTTGCAAATTAATCTTGAAGACTCCCAGACTGTGACTGTGAAAGGCTGTAGAGAATTGGCAGAATTGTGGCTGCTTGGATTCCTTGTGGACCGCAGGAGTGTTTGAAGCTGGTAAAGGCACGTGAGCTGCGACGGAACATCAGCTATGAGTTCTTTGTGCGCTTGAGGCACCTCGTTGAGTCTGAGAGATTTTCCCCCCGCAGAATCTTTCACTTTGCAATCTTGATCTCAGTTGAATAGATTCCTTGTAGACTCGGGCAAGGGAGGAGAGATTCACGGGAAACTATTGATACTGATCGACATTGATCGCGTTGAGATCCGGGGTATGCTGAGTCTGTGCCTTGAGGCCTGATCTGCTGGTGCTGACGGATCTTCCCTGGCCCCACCACCGAGCACCCTGCCTTTGGGCACGCTTACGGGCAGCGCAGCATGTAGACGGTCTCACTGGTGAGTGACGGAGCTGCAGATTCATTTTGGATGTGTAGTGGTGCGGAGGTAGAAGGCTGGCCTTCACGTAAGGGTTCCAAACTTGGGCCTGGTAATAAGACGCTGCAAAGGGCACAGCGACTTCTAGGAAAACTGTTTTGAGTGAGCCTAAGAAGGGCTACTGCCAGGATACCAGACGATGGATTTGGACAGTCACTTTGTATTGCCATGCCATGATCACTTGCACTCAACCACGTAGTTTCAGAAGTCTTGGTCAAGTCTACGGCTACAGTGCTACAGCTCTCAGGCTGGAATATGAAAAAGACACGGCCGCAAGATATCTAGGATTCACATGAGTCAGTAGTGAGGCTCTGTGTCCGGGCGTAACTTTGTCCACTGGACTTAAAGTAAAGAGACAACGCTTTGTGAACTGTGCTCAGAGCCAGCCTGCGAATTTCGAATCGGGGTAGGGGCCTTGTCCTGAGGCATCTTTCATGGTGTTACTGTGGTCCCTTGGACTGAAGTAGAAGGTGCAGGGTATGTTTGGATTTTCTTTCTGGTTGGCTTCATTTCATTTCAGGCTTGTGAGGAACACCTGCGCTATGAAATAGCAAACCAAGCTTAGTACCGAATGGAAGATTGCACAAACAGTCTCTTGCTGCTGATGGAAGTATGGAAGAGTCGAGGTTAATTGGTAGACTGGATATTCGATGATTTTGTAGGGAGGGTCTACCCATGTTTGCACATCCGTAGACGATCGCATCAATGTAGAGGAAGTTTAGAGGGGAGAAAACTGTGATGACACTTTACAGCTGTGCTGATCCATAGCCGAAGACGCCAGAATCTGATTGTTTTGAGATGAAGTGATTTGCACAAGCACCCTATGCAACTTTTGAAACAACCCTTGGGTCATCACTACAGATAATTTGTCAGGATTGGCGGAATACAGGAAGTACAAGTGCTTCTTGAGAATTTGAAGCAAACTAAACAGAGAAATGGTGTTCACTGTCCGCGCATTCATGTAGTGCGAAGTCAGTGCCTTGAGGTGGCAGCTGCTGTGCAAAAAATGTGCTGAAGGGAGATCCTTGACGAAAATGAGCTTTGCACGGAAAACTCGTTCTATTTGCACATTCTTCATGCCACTTCACGCAGGTCCGTCTGTCTGCCTGTCCTTTTGTCTGTCTGAGTGCCAGCAGGTACGTCCAGCTCACCTTGCCACAAGATGGAAAAACATTGTGCTTTTTGTTGTAGGACTCTGATAGGAGCAGCCACCATTTGGACCCTTGGGTTGTTCAGCAGACTTGTTAGACTACCATTTGAGAGAAAAACATTGGCACATCAATCATCCAGCGGATTGCAGCCAACTGAAGCTGCTTCATCTTTACATGCTCCAAAGAGGGGTGCCTTGCGTTTAAGGATAGCGTCTCATACATTGCGGACGACATGGTCACAGTTGCTCCGCGGGATGTTTACTTTCGACTTTGGGAAAAAGTCGGCCAGCCAGAGGGCTTTGTGTTTCCCTGGAAGATGGCAAACATGGAAGAGTCTCGCATTGCAAGCAATATGAGGCTGTTTGGCAGGTATACGGTGTTCATGGGTGGCCAATGCCCATTTCAACCTGAATTCGGTGAACTCCAGAAATGAAGCATGGTGATTAGAAGCAGGTTGTTCCATACAGAGCTCTGCTTATGATGAATTGCTCACTTTCTTGCTTCGGAGACTCATGCCGTATCAGATTTATGAAATTGCTTGCAAAGCTTGATGAAGAACATGAGTTGCGTCCCCGATGTGTCACTTGTTCCATTGAAGGATGTTTTTTGGGGTGGCTGTTCCAAGATTTGACACACTTGCACACATTGGACAAGCCAAGGAGTCCACTTTCACCTTGAGGGTCTTGAAGGCAGGCTTGCCTTTGTGTCCTTTGGCCCTGCGTGCCCTGCCCATTGGATCCTTGGAATACTTTTTCAGAACTCATTTCTTTTGCTCTTCTGTTTGCTGCTTTGCAGCTCTGGTACCGTGCTTTCACTTCCAAAGCATTTCAAAAAGTTGCCAATGATTTCCCTGTCTATAATGTTTACTTTTCCGTACTTCCAACTGTCTGTGTGTGATCTAACCAGCAAAAATCAATATAATAGTCAAATCTTCTCTCAAAAGGATCAATTAAGGCACCCAACCAAGTCACTAGCACAGCAGGGATTGTACATTCTAATATTGTACTTTAGGGTCCATGGATTTTAGATACATATTTGTCTGCGCTTGCTAGGTTCAACAGCTGACTGACATCAAGGGGCTGTTGCGCTGTTAATTCACATTTGGGCTTGCTGAAACTCAGGAAGTCAAGTTCCTCACTCAGCTGAGATGTCCAAATGCGGGTATATTGAAGGAAGCTTGTCGAAGAGTCGAAGTCTGAATTGTGAGCTTGTAGGGATTTCCAATGTCCTCTTTGAACAATATTAGCCTAGGATGTGCCAATGGCTTGCCAATTAATCGTGAAGAATCGAGCAGTTGACCTTTTCCGCAGTCTGTCATAATTGTAGCACTGCTGGGCCCGTTTCCGACCTTAGTTGTTGGAAGATGAACGCTGAGGAAGCCCAGCTGTACCACAGAGCCAATGTGGTGCACCGAAGGCGTCATTTGGTCCATGTTGTTCGCTTAGTTGTTCTCTTTGCTTGGAGTTGACTGTGGAATCAGACGGCTGTTGATGCTGGGAAGACTTGGTTGCCTTCAAAGACTTCTTTCAAAAGTACTTCTTGTCAGTAGCTCTAGTACTGAACCTCACATCTAATGACCGAAGTTCGCAGTATATTTCAGATTTAGCACAGAGAGTTTATATGCTTATCCTTCCAGATAGCTTTGTGAATTAGGTGGAATGAAAAGCAAGCAGGCAAGAGGAACTGCACATGGTTTCAGGTCCTGCACCTAGGATTCTCTGTTTCCAGCTGACAAGTTACACGCCACAGGCCGTTGCTCAAAGCCCGCTTTGTCCATCTGAATCTGGTGTGCAACTTGGCCGGGCTTAACTTTGAGAAATCATGGAGAATAACGCGTTCATTTGCATTTTGTATCATTTTGTATCCATACTGCGCCTGTTATTCAATGAAGTTAGATACATGTTTTCGACGGAGCCCACCAGCTACCTCTCAGGACACATGTGGCGCTGTGGAGACACAGCGACAAAGATGGCGATGCAGAGAAAGACACAACTTGGAGCTGCCAGAGGTGAAATTTATGCGTCGAAGTGGTGGTGATTGGCCAAGCTCCAAAGCTGCATGAACAAGGACCTTGTGAGTTTGGAGAAGCAGAAGCTTTGAATGGAGACATTTTGCAGGGCAAACTGGGGCAAACGCTGTTGTTGGATCGTTCTGGCCGTAGCGCCTTTGACAAAGTTCGTCAACTCGGATACAAATCTCCAGATTCCATGGATGACGGGTTTCACGTGGTACACTGCAAAACTTGGTCTTCTCGGAGGGACAAGAGGGACAATGGCATGAACAATACGTTTCACATTGGAAATGTCTTAAAATTCAATCATTGCGGGAAAGGCCTACCATGTGCGGTTGTCCTAACATTTACACAGTCATCACAAAAGGAATCCTTGGATTGACTGCGGATGTTGGCAACCAGGGGCGGCCATGGAGTACATATTCACAAGGCGGGGACTGGTTTGTGGACAATAGCATTTCGACATTCTCGGCTCTCATCTGGGAGTGTGGCTGAGACAGAAAAACCTTTCGTTACAACGGGGAACCATGGCATCAACTGTATTCGGTTAAATACTCGCACAATCATACCTCCAATGAGGCCGGAAATCAAGTGGCTCTTTACTCTCCCCACGAATGTCCAAAAAAACGATTTGGTTTTCAAAAATGACTATGGTAGCTACTATGGTAGCTATCAGGAGTGCTGGTGAAAAACCAGGTTTCATCCCATTGTGTGACGTCAATGGATCCAAACACAACGATTCGAGTGCAATTAGTTGCAATGGGTGTTCGGGTGATTTCCCATACACCGGCATGGTTCGAGGATGTTGAAGGAAAGATGGGGCAGAAGGGCGGGAGTGAGTTTGAATTGGATGCATTGGTGTCAGTTTGGTTGCATGTCTGATATTCCAATTCTTGGTTTGATGGATGATTTTGTGTTGTATACTGCCGACATTGGTGCAGTGTCCAGCCCACGGGATGAGTTTGGTGCGGAAACACGAGGAATTGGTGCAACTGTCAGCTGTGACTCCGGCGTCAGGAGCTGCTCCGTGCAGCTGCTGCACCTGCGGACGCTGCTAGACACGCACGATGCCTTCCCCCGCTTTGTGAGCCACGCGCTTCCACAACGAGCAGCACAAGCAACGAGCGAAACGGAGGGCGCCACCATCGCAGAGACTTTTGCCACGTCCTTTGCCACGTCTTGTGTTCCATGTTTCTGCACGTCTTTTTTTTACAAATCTTCCGTCTCCATTTTGCCGCAGAACCTGGTTCGGAAACCCAACAGAATCGGGACACACACTGTGCGTTTGAAGTTTGAAGAGTGCCACCTGTCGCAATGTCACATACAGTACTGACTTCGACAAAAGTGACATCGACAGTGTGAATGCTGATGGAAAGTCTCAAATGGAAGAAGTCCAAGAAGCCTTGTGTTGTTGATGCGGTCGTGAAGATTTAAGATGGGATCTACACAGACCGGCTCAAGACCTGGCACTGGGGCTCTTGGCATCACTCAACGAGGAGCTCTTGCGCCATGCTGTGGGAATTGGTCAGGAAGGAGGCTCCTGCGAGATCTTTGAGTCAGAGCAGGCTGGGGGACGTTTCCCTGGCTTGCGGTTGGGATGGGTAGAGCCATGGGCATCCACTCACGTGGCTTTGGCCATCAGGGGCGACATCCTGGCACTGGGATTTGGGGCCAACAAGAAGACGCGCACACGCACAGCACACTTGGCGCTGGCAGCACACTTGGCGCTGGCAGTCCATGAGGCAGCGGTGTATCGAAGTGTGCCATCTTCTTTAGCAGAAGGCCATGGCAAGCAACTGGTGGGTGAGGCAAGAAAGATGTTGAACGCTGCTCGTCAGGAAGCTTTCGAGCCCGCCAAGAGAGAGAATGGACCATCTCAAGGGCTGAAACCCACTGAGGTTGAAGTAGAGCTCTCTACAGGCGCATCTCTCAGCAAGTTGCACTGGCAGCTCGGACGTGGCCCAATTCGTCATGAAGTGTCTGTATATAGCTGCTCCGCAGAACGGAAGTGCAACAGAGCATGCAACAGAATATCTCCGCTGTGCCCAAATGGCATTTGTGTTCGGATAGGGGCCTGGCAAGTTGGAATGCCTTGAAACATGTCTCTCAATGCAAATTTGAATATTCATATGCCATATTTATAGAAGATATGACAGCCTGGTGCAAGTGCTGTTTGTGATATATCATCAGATACAGCCAGCTGAGCAACCGATTAGGATTCCTGTTGAATTTTTAGGTGATTTCCCGAAATCAAAGCAAATAGGAGTCGAAATTGCATTGTCAAAAGAGGTTTGCCATTGTCGAACCCCAAGTATCTCACCGTACCCGCAACACAACTCCTCTGTACCGTGTGGACGGCACCGGTTTTGTGGCTTCGCAACATTCAGCGCGGTACTGATCTTCATGTACCCGGAGATACCCACAAAATACAGTACTTGTTCCTTCTTTGAAAAAGGGCATTTGTTGATAGATTTCTAGCTTTCTTGCAAGGGCTATGTCTCGATGATGCTTGTGTTTTGCAAACGTCACAGGATACAGCACCTAGTGCGGCAGCTGCTGCGGCACGGATCAATCGAGTCTTGAAGAAGTCTGAGCTCCAAGCTTGGCAAAGGGTGACCGGTGAGCTGCCATGCACAGATAAATCAATGTTGCCATTGGATGCTGATGGTTTCATCTTTCGGAGTTTGCAAAATAAAAGACTCTGTTAAAGGTCCTTTAGAGCCCACAGTATCTTCATAACTTGAGGACACTTCTTCTCCAATGGGTCAGCCGCGTGTCGCAGCACTGTTGGACGGAATATGCCCAGGATATAGTCTGACCAAAAATCATTCCGGCCCAGTGTGGCGAAGCCTGCAATGCCAGTTTTTTCTTGAGTAAACGGGTAAACCTCCTATGACCCTAATTTTCCCTTGTTGTTTCAACAGGTGATTAATGGTGCTTGTAACCTATGTAATCACAGCATATTTCACCCAATGTTGGAAGGGTGAGTGATCAGGTTTGGTGGAGGAAACCGCAAAGTCGTAAACTACTCAACGCAGCTTACCCTGAATAAAACAAAGTGTGAAATCAGATCAACTGTCTGTTGGCGAAAGGAAAAAGCTCGAGCAAGTCTTCGTTGCAGGCTCTCTGCGGGAAGGCCAGGGTATAGTCGGGTATATTGGACAATGTGGCCGGGAACATGACCAAATTATGGATCTCGTTTCATGCAATGCGCAGCGGGCAAGTTTCGGAACTGTTTGCTATTTCTTTGCGCATTTCAAGAATGGCGATACAGCAGGCCATAAAATCAGACTCTTCGAAGACTGCTCTTGTTGTCAGGCTTCCAGACCGAGCTGCGATCCCTTGTCAAGGAGGTCTAGCTGTGTGGGATTTGGTGCTCAGTTTTCTTGAGATCTGCAACAGTACATATCACTGTAATGAAATAGAAAAAAAACGGATGCTGTCTCACTGGCAAACGCCGATTTGAGGGCAAGGCAATATGAAAATTTCGATGATTGAATATCTGCATGGTTGGCGTGCCAGCATTCCTGAGGAGGGACTTTGGAATATGGAAGTTGTTTTCAACCCTAAATCCTCAGATTTTGCTGCTGAGTGGCCATGGATTGAGATAGTCAGATGGACTGCTCGAAGCACAGCAAGCCAGATTTGGATAAGACTGGATGTGATTTTGTGCATACAATATCATCTCAAGGTGGTAAGATTTCGGACTCTTGGACCCTTTTTGGATAGCCGCTGGTGTAATTTTTTCGATTTCAGGCGTTGTATTTCTCTCAAGATGACGGTGCGGACAGGCGCGAATTCTCCGATACTGGTAGCATTCAATTTTCATCGATTTCAGCCTCCATTTTTGAATGCCACCTCGACCCGGTGCAAGGCTCCAACATCGAGGTGAAGAGGAGCTGGTGGAATTACAGTTGTGCTCCAAAGCTGAGTGCCTTGGCTCCTGTCGGTTTCGGCTTGAAATATCAATGGCAATAAAAGGCTTGGATTTGGTCTGTTGAAAATGGACGGATGGAGAAGTGACAGCCCACTTCGCTTGCAGGTGCTCTTGGGACATGACTTAAGAATACTTAAGATGGGTAGTTCACTGTGACAGTCGATCGCTGGGAGGCAGCTCAATGGGTGATAGTAGAGCATGCTGTCAGTGTTTTTTTCGTTGAGACATGTTGTCGCAGACTAAGACTTTAAGACTTTGAAGTAATGCTAAGTATGCTAGGTCCTGCTAGGTGCATGTTGTGAGCCGAGCTTCCCAGGTACTTCATTGGTTCCGGCGGAAGCTCTGCTTTCTCCGCAGCGGTGCGGAGACAACGGCGACTTGTACGTAAAGCTTTCATGATCGGATGTGCGATAGCATTATCAAACCTGGGGACTGCTTTCCAAACACAAATCAGGAATCTGGAAATCTGGACGGAGGTGGTTTTCCAATCTTTTCCACCCATAAAGACAAGCAAGTGCTGCCTTGCATTGCCTAGTGGCCTTGTCATAGATGTCTTTATTCCAAGCTTTTGAACTAAAGAAAAACATCCCAACACTGCCCTTTAGAGATACAGTAGTTACGTTGCCCTGCAGGTACCAAGTTCACCAACAGCCAATAGATCGAGTGAACTGCACATGCCCAGAGTGCTGTTTGAACGTCTCCTCCAAAGAATTCTAAGATGATTTGAGAGCGATGCTAGTCCCAGCAATCTAAGGAAACATGGTGGCTTGCAAGCAAAGACTTCAGATGAGGCCCAACAGTGAGAAGTTTCGATTTTCAGGTCAGGTGAATTCGCATAATAACGCCAGATCCGAAAGTGAACTTAGATTTTCTTGGTGTCCTTGGTCTTGTCACTTCGACTCCAGAACTTAATTCCAAGCCAGATGCATCACCTAGAAACCTTGAAATCTCCAAGCAAGTAGTATGTTTCAGCTCTGGTAAGCTTCTACAGTATTCAGTCGTAGTCTTGATTGCTCCACCTCTTGAACACTAGTTGTTGAAGCGTTTCTTGATGCATTGTAAGTGGGGAAGTGTGGTCGTGACCTGCTTTCTATGGAAGACCAGTTCTGAGGATTCCCTTTCAAATGATCTAGCTCTGCAGGTAAGTCTCGTAAGTGCTGAGGAGCAAAACCGATTCTCAAATTTTGGGGCCACAATGGATGCTTCTCCTTCAAGCTCCAGCACAAGGATCCTGTGTCATTTGAGTACTGACAGAAAGGGTCTCTGAATAGACTTATGAGCTGTTTCTCCTCGAAAAACATGTTTTTCATTTTCACCTGTGGACCATTGATTTCCCATGTACCTGTACTGAAACACTAGTGTCATTGACGCACATTCAAAGCGTGAAGTGTGGGGGTTCTTAAGATTTGAGACCCACCAGGCATCCATAGTCATACTTATCCAAGTGATGACCTTGAAGGTCAATCTGTCATCCCGCCTTGAGGTCTTTTGCGCTTCTCTGCAAGTCACTGACGCAGCAAAGCGATGCACAGCGGAATAGGCGGGAGTCTCAGAGAGTTTTTTGATGTCAATGTCAATAGGTATGATTAAATTTATAGATACATTGTTGTACTTTTAAATGCAATTCTCTGACCCGAATCAATCTATTTACTGATCGACACACATGTTGGTATTTTCAATCATAGGTCTATGCGCAAGCTTGCTGTATCTTTTTTTTCAATACCGTTTGGAGAGCTCTGTTTTGCCATTTAAAGCCATTTAAAGACCGCCACTGACATTTGCTGTTTGTTTGCATTGGGACCCCTTGCAGCATGCTCAGGTCGCAGCGGCAGATGTTTCGGCGCATGAACTCAGATTGCAAGAAAATTGGACGATGGGTCGGATGCTGGCAAATCACAAGTTCTTCAGGAACCAATTCTGATTCTTTCACAGGCACTCGGGTATGGGTTTTGAATGGGCCAATTCGGTTTTGACCAACCAAGTGTCCCAGCTGGAAGCTAGAACGTTTGTCCTGAATGAAGTGCAAGACTGTGCTTCTTGATTCTTTTTTGAGGATCAGCACAAGTCGACTAGATATAAACTTTAGTCTAGCAGTAGTTTTTGTTGGGACATATTTACTAAAAGCTGCAGTATTTTATGTATCATTGTAAAGCAGCAGAAGGGCCTCTTTTATGGTTTCTCAAGGGCATCTACAAAGTTCCCACCAGGACTGAAATGTACCGCTGCCAGCATTGAGTTTCAAATCTCCCATCGGCCGTTTTTGGAGCCGCTTGATCCAACCGGAGGCGTGTTTAATGTTGATCGGGGGGGAGGTTGCCCAATGTTGCCCCACACTAGTTGTATCCCCAACAACTTCCAAAATTATCTATCTCCGTGCAGAAAGAGAGGGCATCCCGCTTCGATGAAGTCACCATGTCTTCCATTATCTTCCTGTCTGTGTGCGTGTGGTTTTGCCAGCAGCTATTTTGTGTAAGTCTAGTCGTGCTGCTGTTGATTTCTGCAGCCTCTCAGCTTCTATACACTTTGTCTACTCTGCCTGCTTTTTCAATGTGAAATGTGCCAAGACAAGCCATGTTTAGACACAAGAGGAAGTTTCACCGCTTCACAAATTGAAGAAGCAAAACACTCTACATTGTACATATTCATGAAACTATGTTCTGTCGGATTGTGCACGCGATGAAAGGCTTTGCACCGGCCCAGCATGGCCGTGCGTGCCTCATTTGAAAACAGCAACGAGGCTGGTGGGTCAGAAAGGGAACCAATATGGTTTTGGTGTCCCATTTTGTTGTTTCGTCTGCCAGCAGGCCATGGTTTTAGCATTCATCTTGACACTGGACATCATAGACAAAGCAGCGAGCCACCCTATGGGCACTCTTCCGCTTCAACTCGTTCAGAACTTGTCCTCAGGGCAAAATACTCCATGTAAGCAGTCATCCATTTTGATGTGATGTTCCAAGTTCTGAATTATACTTATAGACGTGGTTTGTTTTCCATCATGGAGATTGCATTCTTAACTTTTGGAAGGTGGGCGTTTTCTCGCGTCTCACCAATTCCTACTGCCTCGTCGCACTTGGTGGATCAGAGCCTGTAGCCTCGGAGTGGCTGTTGAACTATGAACAAGTGCCATCCAAGTGATCCCTTAGATGCCTTAAACTTGTCTTAAACTCTCTACTTGATAGCACCCGAGGCTTTTGGTTCTTTTTGTTCAGTTGTATTGCTTTGAATTGTGAGTTACTGATACTGCAATGGCATGTGGTCTTTTCTTTTGCGAGTTTTGAAGCAGATTTTCATGAATGACACAGCAAAGACTTTGCGAGACTCCCAACTCAGAACCTGCTTTTTTATGTTTTGCCAAGGAACTTCTATAGTGTCTTCGAGGCGTTTGGCGCTGGATCTTGGGTGCTCAGAGACCCAAATCAGCTTAACACATTGAGATACATTGGGGCTTGGGTGCTCAAGTACCTACCATGTAAGTTCAGGTGCTACCTCTAGATAAGTGGATCTGAAAAGTTGTGGAAGGCTGAAGGCTGTGGAATGATCGGGCCTTAGCATAGACAAGCTCAAAATGGTGGTACTGTATCAACCCCGAGCGCTGCACCATAAAACACCCTGGATAACTTCAAATGAAGTAAGTATACACGGAGATGTTCGAGATCTTTTGATGACAAAGCTCAGCTGAACCTGTGGCATATTCCCTGCTATTGTTGGACCTTGCTCCCAGACCTGCATGCTCGAGTGGAAACTCATCATTTTTCCGCATCCTTTGCCATCTTTGCCAGCACAAGCACCAAAACTTCGTCTTGTATTTGTTTTGATGATGTTTGGTGGAGATGCTTCAGCTGGCTGGAAGCTACTGTAACTCATGACAAGGAATAAATAAAGCTGCTCGCAATCTAGGATTCAAACATGTGTTTGAATTTTGACGTGTTTTCTTTAACTATATAATATATATATATATATAAACTAAACTAAACACATATTCTTCCAAATCTCTTCGCTCGAAGCGCTCGGCATTATCAATGGCACGTATGTTGGCTCCAGCTGCGTATTGGTGCAGCCAGCACCTTGCAGGGATGTAGGTCGCTACAACATGTTGTTCATGTATGCAAATGTGGGATGAAGCTGAACATCACCAAGGACTAGAAAATTGGGCCTGCCATTGACGGGTAACGGGTACAGTTACAGGCCATGCATCTTAGATGTGGCAAGGCTTAGGGCAATTGGATTCCATGGCATGGCCTCCAGCAGCACGAAGACTTTGGCAGGACTGGGGGGGATCATTTTTTTAAAGAATATTTACCATTGATGTTGAAGTTTTTTTTGGGCAATATCTTTGAGGATATTTGTATCACCATTGGCGTAACACACCCGAGAAGTGAAGTTGTTGAGCGATGGGAGCAGGAACACTCGGATTTTTCGACTCCCATACGAAGAAATCACACGGCTTTGGTGTACAGTAGAAGAATGTAGAATACATTCTATTCTTACCCCAACTCTCCCAAACTCAAGAATCAATAAGAATGAACAAGGGCTTCAGCAAAATGACTGACATGTCATGTAGATATCACATGCAACTTCTCTGCTAATTGTTTCCTGAGCATTTGGAAGGCACCTGTGCCCCTTAGGATCTACAGCTTGACGCTGCGAAGGACATGAGAGATGTCTCCGATGTCTACGTCCCGCGAGTGTCCAATGTGATGTGCAGCAAGGTCATCAGCTCCTGTCACTCGGAATTCCATGCCCGCTATATATGTAGATAAATATAATGATAAAATATATGTATATATATATATATTATAGACATATATAATACGTATATATATATCATATATATGTATATATATATATGTATACATATCAGGTATGATACATACAGTATAAGTCTGCATTATACTGGAATACACTGCAATACTACATGCTCACAGTTGTAGTTATGAGTTAGATATAAACGATATAAGTATAAACTTAAACACTATCTAGTTCAATGATCTTGATGGTGTGAGTTTGTGCCACAGATTCAGATATTCTGCACCAATCTCATCCTTCCCCAGGTGATTTAGCAATGGGTGGGTGTGAGTTTTTTTAATCTGTGTCAGTCTCATAAATCGTGGACACTTTCTGCTTTCCAGCTGCAGCCTTTGCAGCCTCGGCAGGGAGATCTTTTTCCTTCAACCGCTGCAACCAAGGTCGCAAGCAGACTTTTTGGTCCGTGGCGTTGCAGCTTGGTGACAGCTTTCAGCAGTTTTCTTCACTGCTCCACACAGACCGGTGTAGAATAGTTGCAGGAAAGGTACGTTGAAAAGTCAAAACTCTCAATGCCGGTGACACAAACTAAGTTCTGTGAGTTTCTATGTTTTCTAAACATACCCTGGGAACACGCTCCAGGAACACCCTGAAACACACCTCAAGCCTGTACCCAACCGTTTAACGTACAAAGAACACCTTTTAATGTTGGGCTTTTGGGGATATGTGTTGAAAGTTTCTTGAAAAGTTGACTCTCGTCACGGCTGAGGAAGTTGTTTTTACATTGGCAACAGATGCCCAATGCAATCAGTGCTGATGTTGTGACCTTCACTTGCGCCATTCAATGCTGCGAGACGCTTGGTGAAATTTAGAGCGACTTGGCCCTGGCACACAACTGCTTTGCTGCTTTGCATGCCAGGGACATCCTTCCTGTAATGGGAAACATTCTACTCGCTTCTGTCAGAGAGCAAGTGTACTAGTGTCCTGCCTTACGGGATTTTTGGCCTGTGCAAGAAAACTATATTTTCTTGATCTTGGTGGACAAATGACTATTTGTTTCCATCCAATTACCATGCTCATGTCGTGGACATGATGGAACGCTGCCAAAGGAAGAAAACCATGAGAAAATGAATGACCTACACCTACTTGTACTTCAAAGAGTAAGAGCCTGGCACTCACGGCATTGGCCTGTCGGCCCAGGAAGGGTACTGCTTGGGAGACAGCGGCTGATCTCTTGCAACAAATGAGTGACTTGGCAACGGTGATTGTTAAAACAGGACAACAATCTTCCATGTGAATGAGATTGCATAAGCCAATATCATGCGAATCATCTCAGCTACAAATGATTTTATGGTTGGATGCGTCAGGCAGTTTCACTTTTAAGACATGTGTAGGGAAATGACTTCACTTTCTGCATCCTACATCTGAGTCTGGAACAGATTGATAGCAAGGGGACCTACTGCTTGAGGTGAGATGCAGGTGCCACCCAATGCCTTGACGTTGGACGCCGCTCTCAATGTTTACCGCACAGCCACCACAGGATTTGTCCAGAAACCAGGCGATGGCTCGATGGACAGGAAAGATGCTGTGGGGATGGTGGTAATATGACGTAATCCTAAGTAAACAACATGGCTATCAGTGGCTATGCTTCCGATCAAACAACTGCCTACAGGGTTGCACGGAAGCATTCACTGCATTCTTTCGCCTTCGCGACTTTTTATACCTCTGCTAGAGAGGTCCATGTCGTGATACTAGGAGTGCTGCAACTACAGACAGGTATTGTGTTTCTGGTTGTGATAGATCAACATCTTCCTCGGAAAAGAAATCCCTTTACCCCAAAAAGTTCCATGTCAGCATCTAGGGTGTAGTCCATCCAGGCTTGTGGCAACTCTCATCAGCGCTTTTCCAGAAGCTTCAACAGCGACACTGGGTTCAAAGCGCCATTGCCACTTTCAATGATGTTTTTCCTCTCCTTTCGTTTGAATTTAAAGGCACGTATGACTTCAAGACCTTTCGACAATTAGTCCTTATGACTCTAGGATTATTTCTTCACATTTTCCAGCACCAGACCTGTCTAGAGTCTAGATACAAACACCAGCATTTCTACACTTTCGAGTCCCACAACTCAAACGATCAGAATCTGAAATTTGACATGTTCCTGTCGCTGACAAGATTTCTCCGGATTGGTACAGATTTGTCGAATGCCCGAGCAGCCTTTTGTTCTGTGATTCAGGACAACTGCGAGTGGATTCGGTGCCAATCCACACCCTTGCTGATACGTTTGTAACTTGTTTCCTGCATCGATCGATCTCTTGTTGCAGCACCTGAAACATTGAAAAAGAAGTCCTGCAGATTCATGAGAAAAGTTTTGTCCCAATGCGCTCAACCTAAGGTAAAAGCATCCACACCGTCTACACTAGCCACATCAGGCCAACCACTCAAAGCAGCTGCGCATGTTGTGCATTCGTCTACCTGGCCCATGGCATTACCTATGCTGGAAGCTTTGTCCACATCATCCTTAAGACCTGATTCCTTTACCTACAACGTGCCACCCTTCGCACTGTGAGGGGATTGTGGTGAAACTTAGGACGCACCTTCCGAAACCATCAAGATGATAGCCTCCAAGGTTAGGGGATCTCTGGAAGAGATTTGGATGAGTGCCAATAAACACTTCTAGTTGGTGATGAGATACTTAGCCGAGGTGCAAATCTCTGCATGGGATCGTGGCAATTGCTGGGAGTTGGGGCTCCTGCAACTGCGCGATTCAATGAATTTGGCCACTTGGTTCCTTCAAGAGGGACTAGAAGGAATAAGTGACCGGATCTGACAGACATGATGAAGTAGAACAAGGATCGAGTCGATCAGCATTGACCACTTTGGAAACTTGTCATTTTGGTTTTATTTCAACCTAGCCGACACCATATTGAATTGATTCTAACAATCATACTTTGCTCTTGCAACCCAGGTTCGTATTTTCTGATCTCAAGGGATATCATTCACATCATATGTCTTTATCGGATTTCGTGTCGAGGTGAATAGAATCAAGCAAAATCCAAATAGTGAAGCGCACATTCTTGATGCTACTTGAATGTGTTTGCATTCGGAAATATGAGTTCGGTCAACAAGTACCTTGTGCCCTTTTTCTTTCTAAAGTAGCTGGATTTACTGCACTCTCTGGCTGTTTGGCAAATGAACCCGACAAACTCGCCAGCTCACGTAGGTTAACACCAATGCTGCAATCACTGCTTGTGAGAGATCAGGACAATGGTTGAAGGCCCACATTGGGCAACAGATTTTTGCTTTCAACCAAGTCTTGGCTTCACTGTTCAGTCTGCCCTTAAGTACATAGTAAAAGCTAGCACCCAACGGAGTCGCACCTGTGTATTTAGCCCAGCTGTGAGACACTTCCGCTTACTTTGCTTGCTGTCTAGGCTTTGGTTTTGTTTCACGCTGCGACCCATCTGCATTCTTTGCAGCGGATGCCTGAAGCTGCAAAGCGTTGTAATGCAAGGGAAACCGCCACAAGTCCCAAGGTTGCAGAAAGTTTGCAGACATGAAACTGGACATGTCAAGGAAAACAAATGGTTTGGGCAACTCACTCTGATTGACATTCATGAATTTGAAAAGACATCCTTCAGTCCTTCACATCCTATTGCGGATTGTTGATTGTGGCTCGCCTAGAGTTCCGGTGCGCCTTAAAGTTGTTTGAGGGGGCAGAGCTCTGACATCTTTGGTATGATGAAACTATTCTCAGGATACGATATGTACGGATAGTATAGACTTTGTGATGTGGACTTCACTTTTTTAAATATGTTTGAATATTTCTATTGGCATAAAGTTCATTCGAACGGAACCTGCAGCAACTCTAGCAAATACATGATACTTCGCCTATTTAATTGCAAACCCTAGTTTGTTTGGGGCTTGGATGCAGGAGTACAAACAATTTCTGACTGCAACACACCATTCCATTGTCATTAACTTCGCTCAGTTCTGCTTGCACTTCTCAATTCGCCAAGAGCCGAGCCTTCAGGTTACACAGCAGCCATCAGCGCTTGTCGAGTTCCGCAGCGCTGGAATTTGGCACTACATATTCTCGATGAGGCACAGGCGAGGCTGTCGTCTCGAGGTGAGTTGGTAAACAACGACGACGGTCAAAATGGAAGCAGTGGCCACAGAATCCAACTTGACTCGTCAAGCGACCCTGTATACCCTTCTTCCGCCTTATTTCCTTCATGGAGATATGAGATTCATGGTCGCCAGAATTGTTTGACTATGAACTCAACGTTCCCTCAGTAGTCAATAGTTCATTTGCGCACATGGTTCGCACCAATTGCATGGGATATAGACAAGTAACACATTTGCCAAGTTGAAATGATGATGTGGAGTTTAGAAGACCCATGTCCCCTTAAGATTTCGTTCAAGTACTGAAACAGGTCTTACCTTTGCAGGGTTTAGGTTCCAATCGTAATTATATGCATTGCGTTCTAATTCTGCGCTATTAGGGAATTCCAAAACCCCAGAAAAAGAATCAAGACTTTTTCCTTACATTCTCTTGACCAAAAGCGGATTTAAATGGCATGCTGGCTTGGGAGTGGTAAACCAGTTGGTTACCTATTGATACCACTGCTATAGAATCTCTTGAGCCCTGGGTTTCATGAACTGTGAATCTTTTCCTAAGTTCACCAATAGACTTGCCACATACGCTTCCTTCACGGAGGTGACGACTTTGTGTGCCAGCGCCTGGGCGGAGCATTTCTAGGCAACTCTATGATCTCGTAGAAGTTTCCCAAAAGAGCCAACATACTTCCAGAGGATAACTGTCCATTTCACATACTTGATTGCGGGGCTTGCCGCCAAACGTCGCCAGAGCATATATATATATATATATACATACATGCTGTATGTATGTACATGCGCGTCTACGAATGCAAAAACATGTAACAGATGCGATGAAGAGCACTGTGAACACCCCGAAAGGCCAGGTGACTAATTTGCTGGTCTCTTCAGGCACCACAGAACGTAGCAGAGAAGAAACAAATCGAACTTCTCAACAGCTGGAAACAATTATGATGGGAAACCTCTTGTAGGAGTCAACGCACTGATTGTTTCAATCTGCAGACGAATATGAGCATGATTGGTGACCGGTTTGTTTTGATCAGTTAAAAGCAGCGGTTGTTCTAAAAAAATGCATCTGGTCCTAGAAGTTCTAGGCAGGTATTTTTTCAAAAGATGGCAAAACCATCAATCATGGTCGTTTTTGCTGTTTGTTTGTGTTTTGACATCCTTTTTTTAACTAAATTCTAAGCATGGAGAGTGTGCCCTGGACTTTCCCTAAGCTCAGGCGTGACCTATGCCTCTGCGCTGAGCTGTTGTGAGCAGTCCAGACGTTGGCGGGAGGGATTGAAGCTTGGCACATTAACCGATGGTTTGCTCAAGTTAGTGGTCTCAGCACCAAACTTGTTCCCCAGTCTACTTCTGTGGACTTTGAAGGCTTGAATTCACAGTTTGTGTAGATATCCCGTTTGCAAGGAGACTTTTCACGACAATGATTCAAGCTCGATGCCCTGTGGATGATACAATTGTCAGATCAGCGATGGCTTCCGCATATGGTCGGTGGGATTCCTGACAGCAAAAAGTGCATATCTCGAGCCAATGTTTTGTGCTTTCTAGTCTAAATGCTTTCACGTTTTCGAAGCACAATGCTACACAGTCCCGCTTTTTTTTCCATGGAGTACCTTGGGTGGCCTAGTTCGAAGGAAGGAATCATCAATGATTTCTTGCTGCTCACTCAGATCTTCTCACGCATTCCAAGTCAACTTCCCAACCCATGGTACAAGGCAACGTGGATTCCAGAAACAAGCTTTTCCAGAGGATTTGCTTGGAGATCTAAAGGTTGAACACAGCTTCAGAAGCGATGTTTCTACCAGATTCATGCATTGGACCCAACTCGTTATCACTGACCGTCTGAAGGAAGCCGCCCTTGCGATTTTCAGCATGGCAGCTGCAGTGGACCTTGGCAAGGAAAGCTATAGAGCATTGCTCCTCGGCAAAGGTTGGCCCAGTCACAGGACCCGAGGCCAACATCCTAAATCTCCATCTCCAGTCTTTTTCCTGTGTTGGATGTGAAGGATGAATTTTCAGAATGGACCCTCTTATGTTGGCTGTTGCATTTTGAGCACATTCTTACATCTTTTGAAAGGCCTCAAAATCAGTCCCCATTTCTTCCGGCATTGAAACAATTCAGGTTGTGGTCCATGGAAGAAGCCACAGCCTGGCAGCAAGCTTTATTGATCATCCAGGAGATCGATGCACAGAAGCTAGCTTCTCTGACATAGACTCAAATTCTGCGCAGCCATGAAGTGTGGGCTAGAGAAAATACACGTATACAAACATATGTCAAAGTATTCATAGGTTCATAGACGCAGAGGTATAGGACAACTTGCTGTCAACTTGCTAAAATCCAATGCAAAATCCTTGAATTTGCTCGCAGGAGATGTTAGCCTTGCCTGCATCTATGGATGACATGAGTTATCTCTCGGCCATCCGCAGTTGTGCGGAAGGTCGTGAGCAGTCACAGGGGATCAGACTGTTTCTTGGTCCGAAAACTGTTCAACAGGGATTATAGCATGATCATGCAATCATGGGAGTTCTTGCTGGACTGTAAAAGGAGTCAACTTCAATCTTCAGAACACTTAGCTCCGATTGAGAATCAAAGCCTTTGTGGATAGGGGAGCCTCAGAAAGAGCTTAGGAAATATTCACCGAGGGCATTTGTTCTCAGGAGAGTTTCTCGTGCTCCCCGAGGCTTTGGGACTTCTGGGAGGTGCCAACAGCCCTGCCAGCTTCCTGGTTCCTTCCATGTGCCGTGGTGTGAATAAGGAATGCTTTAGATTGGCCATTTGTTGTTCACATCGCACTGAGTGGCCATGCATTTTGGCCAAGTATCATGAATGGATATGAACGGGCAGTAATGTGTACGTACACATATCATGTATTATAATATCAATGATATGCTGATATATGCGTATATATTATGATGCATTCCATGGGGTTTAAATACGAACTGATTTGTCATACCGTACATTTCAACTTCTCCGCAACAACCAAGACAATTCTGTTTGAAATGCACAAGATCTTTGTGCTATCGAAAGTTCAGAAAGTAGTACGCTTCGTTGATGCGAGAAAGTAGCAGCGCTTGTCCCCAACAGCTATATCCTGAAACCCAGTAGAAAGCAAGAGAGAGAGTTGCCATTGACCTGCCGACATCATCCTTGCTTGAGTGTTAGGTAGCTTCCAGGGTGTGCAACTGAAACAAATGGTAGTGCTGATGCTACTGGATTGATTGTTGCAATTATAGATGTATGCATACACACCAAAAATCCAATCCCTCCAATCAATTAAACCAGAATTCTCAGGTGCTTTAGCAGTCCTGTTGCCGGAGGATCCAGTCGTTATTGCCTCTGCCTGGTGCTTTGGCAAAAGTGTGAGTGCAAATGTCAACATTGACAGGGATGAAAGCCCCGTCTATTTGTTTCCAAGATTGGGGCATAGGTTTAAACCGACATACTGACATATTATTATTACTTTTCTTTGAATGTCTTCAATTGAACATCCCTGGATCCGGGACTTGGAACTTGTTGAACCGTTTTTTAGGACGGAGATCTCGTGGAAGTCCATGAGCGCTGCGGAGACCGTTTTGGTGCTGCAACTCGGTCTTGTTCTTTCGGGTTTCTCGAAAGATGCCATGGATTCATTCCACTGAATCCAAAAAAAAGCTATTTCAAGATCTACTTTTGCCTTGATCATATTTAAATAGTCCATTATTGTTTGATGTGTAGCCTATGTCCCTTTCAATCAGCTCCACTGAAAACCCTAGTGCACCTTCATTCGAACGAAAGCAGAAGCTTGTGCCAAAAAGAACACAACTTTGGAAGACACTTCCTCTTATTGAGGTGGAGTTTCGCAATGCTGGGCCTCAACCATGGGACCAATGTATGGTGGAAGCTGTTCGAAGAACTGAAGGAAGAGGAGTTGGTTCTACTGGCAGGAGTGGGGTGAGCATTGCATAAGACTCAGGAATTGGGACGGTTGCTTCTTGGGAAGTTCTCCCAAACTGTTCTTATGCAGAGTACCACAACTACAAGGAGAAGCTAGGTTTAATTCATGAAGTCCATCCACGCAACCTCTTCAGCAGTTTGTGCATGGTCCATCATGAAAAGTGGCCTGACGCAGGAACTGCAGCCGTTGGTAGAGCAGATGCCAAGTTCTTCATTGACTTGCAGGAGCCTGGGCATGGCACATCCAATAGGTTTGAAATTGCCAAGAGGCATTCTTCCCCGCAAGGTATGGGGGACCGGGTGAGAAATTGACAAACGAAGACATGCATGGAGTGCATTGACGGTGGGAGCCCGCCTGCCAGGACTTCTGTTTGTCACATTGCCAGGGTGGGCTGCATCTCAATACGCTGCTGGCGCTGCATGGGGCTTATCACCTAGCAATGCTGCCAATCCCGCAACGACTACTGGAGATGACCAAGGCATTGGTGGGACAGGACTTTTCAACAGATAGGTGCAGCTAGGAAATAGGCGTTGCTAGCAAATAACAAATACCTGGAATTACAGGCGCTCGAAAATATATTCAGAAGATGACCAGGAAGACATTGGAGAGCTTTGAGGGCATACAAAACCGAGTTACATACATCTACAATACGCACCTTTGTATTGTGCAGTTCTGTACCATGAATTAAGCTTAGCAGCGCGGAGTCACGGGAAATACATGATGCAAACCTTAGTTCTTTGTATTTTCATCTTTTCATCATTTCGTCCCTAAGAACTGGCATGTTTCTGGGTAAAGTCTCGTGAGGTTAATTCACCCAGATGAATACATCAACATATAAGGCATGATAATAGGGGAGTTAGCTTTCAACAGATATTGACCAACAGATTAGACATGACATATTGTGACCAGCATTTCTAATTGTTGGATACCGTCCGCCACGCTTTGGAAAGATGGTTTCGGTCTCTGTGAGTCTCTTCTCCAAACCAACCTAGCCGCCAGAATGAGAAAGCTTGTTTCTGCTCCGATATGTACTCTATAGTTTCCATGAACTTCAAAGAAGCTTTTTTACCAACTAGGGACTAGGGGTCATTTGAAGCTTGCAATCGACTGCTACTCTCTCACTGCTTCACTTCGTGTCAAACTTTGGAGTCCATGACGCGATCCTTCCAACCATAGGTAAAGATCTCGTTGCTGCCACACTTCGATTCCGTCAGTGAAATGTCCACAAGAAACTCTACTAGGCTGGCAGCCTCATGCTGGGCCTTGAAAGATTTCATGATTGACTGGTGCTTGAGATTTCGGACTCTAATTTTATCTTGGGTTTAGGATGCAAACTTGCACTCCTTGCGCAGCATGAAGCCAGGGACTTGCTACCAGCATCTATGGCAATCTCATCATGCCTCATGTTTTCGCCAAATTGTGACAGCTGAATCCTGGAACATGACCAAGCCTAACTTTGAACATCTTTAAACTCTATAATATTTAACGATGATATATACAGTATATATATATATATATAAATACATATATACAGTATATAAATATATAGATGCGCATACTCCAGCGTCATCAATCCATTTTCTGAACCAACCTTAAATAATGCCCGGAGTACCCCGGTAATTGGAACAGGTCGGAGAACCAGCCGTTTGTGGTCATGGAGCAAGTCGACTCTCACCTGGCACGTACCACCTGTTTGTGATCTGTAGGCGGTTTTGGAATTGTGGTCAGAAAACGACATGTAGAGTCATGTAGAGTTTTGGTAGATCTCAGCATGTTGATTGAACTCTTTGTAGCTTGGTAGACAACCCAACACTTGCAGGATTGCTTGGTGCTGCACAAGCCCAGCGATTGGGAGTGTTTTGGCGGACATGCAGAGAGGCGCAGAAATTGGCTGGAATCCGGAGAATTTGAGAAGACTAGATACGAGACATGAGTTTTTGGATGATTCTTGGTCCGACACTATTTCACGCTTGACCCCAGTCTCTTTGGAAAGTTTGACTCTTGACATATTCCTTGCGAACTTCCTAACTTCCTCTTCGCTTCTGGAATGCTGCAAGAACCCAGCCAGCAGCCGATACTGCAATAAGACAAGGCAACATGCAACAGATTCAAGGAGGGACTCTGCACAAGATTTGATATGGATCACTTTGAGAAATTGGTGGGTGTGTACAGGATAGGTGTCCTCTTCCTCAAAAACCTTTGGCAGGCAAGTGCTGGACTGTTTGCGAGGGCAACTGCAGTCCAATGGTGTGTGCCTTGTTTCCATTGTCACGGAGGAAGGCTCTGTGGAAGTTTGCATCTACTTCACTTCACGACTGGGTGACACCTAGTATTGTCGTACAAGCAGTGAATGACTGAGTCCATATGGGACAGCTTTCTCACAACGGCTACAAAAGTCATCATGCTCAAATCTTCGCAACCCACGCGGCATGGAGCAAACTATGTGTAAGCCCCGCGTCAATTCAATAGTATGAAGCATGGGCAAAGCTGTATGCCGATCTCATGTCCCACCTTCACCTGGTATAACTTATATATTCCCGAGCTTGCAGAGGGACGCAAAAATCCAAGATGTTGGCATCCTGTTTTCCTTCAGGTGTGAGATCCTCCACGATGCTAGCTGTCAATATGGCTTTCTTCATCGCTTGGACATCCCCAGTGCCTTGCTGAAACGGACTCCCTGGGAGCACGACGCATTTTTCAAACATGCTATCCACAAACACGCACCAGTGGATGACAAGGGGTCGGCCAAGATGCCAAGATACCAACTGTTTTGGGCAGGCGGGCGACTGTATAGCGACACTTTCATCTCATGAGTCATGATGATCTTTTACTGTACATCCTACTGTAAGACAGTGAATGTCAGAAGCGTGGTGCAAACGTGGAGCGGCTTGCAATGAAGCATTGTGTCAAGAATTTCTTTTTGCGTGATATCAGTATCACATAAGCCCTGCGTGGCCTGCGGCTGAGGTTCCGGACTGATGCTTGCAGCTAAGTCTTACGAGCCTTGTTTGTGGGTTGGACACTTGTGGGTTAATTGTAGAGCGATGTTCACAAGGTGAATGGTCTTTTGAGATGTGGTTCGTAAATTTTTCTCATTGAACACTTCTCTGCATATCGCCAAAATGTTTGCATCAAAGACTTCTCTGCAGCTAGCAGCTATGTACGTCCAGTCGATAGACTCAGGGTACGCAACCCGTCACAACCCCGGCCCTCTGGTTCTCCAGAGGAACGTTACTACCAACTGCAACTTCAACTACGGAGCGGCCAAGTCATCCGTGCCCGAAACGCATTTTGCTGCGTTTTTTTTGATGTTTTTCCAATTTTTTGATCCCAGTATTTTCTGAGGTAGCTGCAACAAAACATAACAAAACCAGGACCCAAGACTGCTATGATTTTTGTGTCGATTGCCTCGCCCTGCACTGGTTGAGCCGAATGTGGTAATTCTCCCCGGTTCAAGACGCAAGCCCCAATCCTCACTATGACCACAGTGTGATGTAGCCATTTTCAGTTGATTGACAAGGCTACGTTCCATTTTTTCAAGAAAGAATCGTTTCTAAACTGAACACTGTTTTAGATTGAAGAGGCCTTTCTCAGCCTCATTCTCTGGCCTAGCAAGGTGACTATGCGTTGCTGGCACGAGGCTGGTTTCCGTCATCACTGACGGAGGTTCGCGCCAGCATTCACTGGGGCCCCTTGGCATGCCAGATTGTGAGGTGTAAGGAACAGAGCAGCAATCCAAAATTGAATGCCTTGACACGCTTTGACCAGTTCCAGTGCAAGTCGCATGGGCTCTGTTGTGTCCATCAAGGTCGCACTGAGTCTCCGTCGTTCTCTGGAGGCCGAGGGAAGCATTCTTTGACTCTGACCCTCGGCAAGGATAGGGATGAGTCGGGATGAGGAATGGATGTGATGCGCTTGATGAGACATGAAGAATACGAAGAATACAACTGACTTGGACGTGTTTTTCATTCACCAACTCCTTTTGCTCCTTCTGAATCCTTCTGAGCTGAACTTGAAGTTTTGCGTTTTTACATGAGATCCAGTCATCTTGCAGAGTGGTGGAGCACTGCAAACCACGTTTGATGGTCTTGTGGGGATGACGAGACGTGGAATCAGTAGTCATGTCTCCAGTTTCGGCTGAGCCCAGGTGCAAATTGCTGGCTCTTTTCATCAGCTCCTGGATTGAATAGTGGGAGAGTCTCAGAGATGTGACTTTACAACAGCGGATGTTGTTGCTATGGAATTGTCATGAAATATCTCTGCTTACTATGCACAGTGTCTCTCAATAAACTTATTGTGACATGTTTGTCACCAGTGACTTCCTATTTTTGGGAGTGATCATTTGATCTGATCATTTTTGGGAGTGACCACCAGGCCTTGCAGCCAACGGATGACCGAGGCTCCTGCAGCTTCCTTGTTGTTCGCATCATCACGGGGCGCTACTTGGATGGCTTTTCGAAGCAAAGCAAATGTGTCAGGATGTGCTGGGAGATATTGCAATATATTATCGATATTATGATATATTCATCCCCATGGGAGGGATGTTTGAACATGTTTGCATTGGTCATCCCCAAAAAGGAGTACTGTAGTAAAATGCTTTTCTAGGAGCTGCAGGGGGCAACCCTGAAGTTACAAGCGAAAGGGGTTGCCACGACCATGCTGCAGATGTCATTGCCCAGGTAGACATCAGATTCGCAGCCACTTTGCCCATGTGGGTCATCCCATTGTCACTTGGCTGCCTATGGAGGGGCCAAATTCAACTGCTACCGAGGTTTGCCACAGAAATTACCCCTAAGCCCTATAAGCCCTCCCTACAAGACATTGAAGTGACCGACCGTTGTCCCATGATGTCCCATTGCACAGGTGGGAGATGGCCAATATAGTGTCCTGTCCAGCCAATCCACGCCACGCAGAACACCTCGACATTTCCTTCATCGTTCCTGGGTTCAATTGAGGGTGCAAAGTGCCAAGAAAGAGTACTGAGTACTTCGCACTCTTCAAATGACGGAGGCAAAGGATAAAAAATACAGTTTTGTACCTGGTTGACCAGCAACTATTCAGGTTACCACCTCTCATTTGACTCCAACGTTGAATGCTACGAGCCACTACCCTCGGATCTGCTTGCGTCCCTGCCTGACCACGGCACCGTGCGGGGGAAGTCCTTCGGTGAGAACCAGCGAGGGTGGAGCTGAGTGGAAATGGGTGTGTAGAAAATCATCATTCAAAAACTGAAGATCTGTATGTGACCGGTCACGTGATGGTTGAATCCCTCCTTCCTTTAGCATTTTCATGGGTCACTGACTTGGATATTTTTAACTCCAAAGTTGTGACAGCTGTTTGTTCCACACGCTGTCGCACAGTATGCAACCGGCAATGAGCGGTTTCCCATGGTGTTCTAGGTTTCAAGTTTTCAGTGCCGTTGTTTTGGAGACTGAAGCTCCAGCTTTGCTGTTTGAACGCTTGAGGTCTCTGCTGGCTAGATGGATAACGAACCTTTCTTCATGGTCCAACACCTCCGCACTGAAGCATCCTTCCTGCACAAGGTGCCGGTGGTCAACGCTTTTTCATTCTTGTTCTCGCTCCTGCAAGAACTCAACAACTTGGAACCACGGGCCTGTCACCATGTGAAGAGTATCACCCGTATAATACTATCATTAATAGTTATTGTGTGATTTAAGTAAGTGTATAGTATATTATATATAAATATGCACTTTTTTTCATTATTTGTTGTGTTTTCCTTGTGATTAGTTTTAATAGTGAAACTGTATGTATCTAAAAATACCAGCAAAAGGACCCCCTATGCCGATCATCAAGCTGCAAGGATACTTATGATTGAGTTTCCTCGACCATCCCAATGGAACATGATCGATTTCTTCCAGATGATAGAGGTTGAACTTGTGAATACAGGCAATATAAGTATTGGACATTCTATGCTGTTCTTGACAGCATTTGCAATGTTGGACAGCCTATTCCCCTTCATTCTATGTTCTCTTTGAGCAAATGCCAGGTCCAAGCTCGCCAGCACTAGCCACGAAAATGAAGCGGATCACGCGTCGGTCAGTGTTCTCCCCCTTTCAGGGAACCAATTTTCACTCAGAATACACCTTTGGGCCCTGATGACTCTCCCAAGTCAAAGGATTTGAGGTTTGGGAATCTTATTTGCCGAGCACACGTCACAAACTCGCGGGAGCCCTTAACCCCATGATTCCATGATACAGAGAGCCAAGTACACGGAATTGCAGTGAGATGAATGAACATATATATGTACCTTGTATGCAAGTACAAAGCAAAAAAGACTGGAGTCCATGTGTTCTGTGCCATTTTGACACCAGCCATCAGATGCAAACAAGATTCTTCGACAATCTAAGCGAGCAAAATGAGCCATATATAGAGATCACATCACGACTTTTGACAGTCACTTTTCCATGGAATGTTATGCGTCGTAGTTTTAACCAATTCACCATCGATGAACTAAATTGGTGTTCGTTTGCGATGACTTTTGATTTGGGTGTCAGTAAGATGCGACATTAGCAATTGTACCCGTCGCGCCTCATGGCCCTTTTCTGCTCAGATTAGCAAATTGCTTCTCCCACAAAGAAAAATCATGAACAAGAGTTAGACAACAGTTATACACGAGTTATACAAGAGACAGATTGGGATGGGGTGAGAATTCTGATGACATATGTCAGATTATGTCGGCATGACAAAATTCAACAAAAACTCTTGAGACTCCAGGTGTTCTGAGGCTTGACTGTCTCCCCGTGCGCTGCTGCGTCCCATTGTTTTCCATCTCGTCTCCAGGGACGAGGACGGATTAGTGACAGAGACAAGGATAGAGACTATATGTATATATATATATACTATTTATATATATATATATTATATATATATATATATCAATATATATCCCATATCCCCTGGAATCTGCTAGGTAGAAATGGGTGGACCATGTGGTGTAGATATGAGTAGACCACGAAAGCTTAGGATTCTGGTCGTCGAAGAGTCGAGAAGCTGCTTGAAAGAATGACAGTGTTTTCATTTTAGCTATGCCATTCCCAACCCTGTCAGCACCAACCTCAAATCCATTCAAGAAGGGCCAGCTCGTTCACAGGACGGGACAACAGGCCTCCAATGAACACTCCTTCCGATGATACCGACCGCTCGCGTACTTGGCAGTTTTCAAAGACCAAGATGCGCTTTGCTTAGCGCGAAACAATTGTGTCTGATATGTCGAAAAATGTGAAGTGGGTGGTGGGTAGGAATGCCATGCTGGATCAGAGGGTGTTCCCGGCATCTTGTTTGCTGTCCGTGTCTCGAACCGAACACTGGAACCACAACTGGCAGCTGAGCCAAGGTGCAAATTCAACTTGGTGGGAATGTGTACCAAGGGCTCACAATGCCCGTCGCTGTTCCCAGAAGGACTTTTTTGGGAGCAGAATTGACCCGTTGTATCAACACTGAAGAGATCTTCAGCATTTTTGGATAGTTTCAGGATGTTTCAGGTTCATAAGTAAAACACATCTCGCAACTCAGCTTGGTTCCAGCACTCAGTATGGGCTTATGCGGGTCAGGGCGGAGAGCCTGATGTCACCTGATGTCCCAAAAGTTGTGATTCATGCGGACGTATTCCACCATTTAATATAATCGTATCAAATTTTGCGTGTCAGATTGCACATTGCATCAAAATATTATATACAACTGTCTGCTTGTTCTTTGCATTAACCCGATTTGTTTTTATGGAAATGCGGCGGCTTGTCAAGCTGGTCGTGTTGTGGATACCATGCGCTTAAGATGCCCTTTGTGAAATGTGCTCATGGTCACGACCTGGGTATTCAGCAACAGGGATATGCATCCATGCATAGCCAATGTGTGCAATGTGATAGGAATTTGGAGTGTGCCAATACGTTCAATGTCTTCGGATTCTAGCATCTTATTGATTGATTCACCACCAACAGACTGCTGGCACTCTTGATTTCAAAACCTCAGGAGGCTGTGTCCGTCCCCTTCACTGACTACTGTAGATGTTTTGATATGTGTTCTTTAAGAACCCCTTGCATGTCAAAGCGCGAAGCTGACGCAACAGACAAGAGCAGTGAGAGATCCAGTCTAGTCACGTCCCGCACTTTCTTATGAAACCTTTTGGAAGACTCCGGTGTCTACGGTGTCTACCCACATCCAAAGTCCGGTGAGTTTCAGGTTCGCGCACGTCAAATCCGAGCTTCGCCAGCTTCCAGAGCCTTAGCATTGAAGTGGATTTGGGATGGTTCCCCAGGCATATGGAATCTGCAACGAATCTGCAGGTATCACATGAGACCGTCGACTAGTGTCATACCAGGATGAATCTATTTGAGATTAATGGCACAGGTATGCGCTTTTTGCTCTCACCCCTAACCTCCCTAACCACAGGGGGAAGTGAGGGTACTACCATGTGGTGTACTACTGCTTCTACTGCTACTACTGCTACTACTGCTACTACTGCTACTACTACTACTACTACTACTACTACTTCTATTACTACTACTACTACTACTACTACTACTGCTGCTGCTACTACTACTGCTACTACTGCAGCTACTGCAGCTACTAACTAGAGTCAATGCAAAATCCTAGCAGTGTATAGAAAGTCCTGATGGTACAAATCCCCGGAATAACATGAGGATAGGGAACGTGGAGAATGCAATGCGGATGAACATGTATAATATAATGTAGATCTTATCGTGTGTTTTATATGTAGGCATGTTTTACTTCTCTTACCTTTTGCATTTATTTCTTGTGTTTGGACGGACCACATATCATATAGATTAGATGGCCTGGAAGACTGGAAGAGTGAACAAAATCAAACTTTGCCAGGTTTGGAAGATTTTGAGGCAATTGAAATATGAGTTGTTCACTTCAGTACTGATGCACGATTCTGCCCAAGAGATAAACTTTTGGTTGGGCTCTTCGGGGTTGAAATCTTTGCTTTCATAGTGAGCAACTCCAATGGCTTCGGACTGAGGATTTGACTTGTACAAAGCTCTGCAAGACTCTCATCCAGACAGGCTGTCGACTGTGTGCACAGCATGCTCGAGATTTGAGCAGAACAGCAAACGGATCGATCCCTTCTACTTTGAAAGTATCCCGTTTAGACTTGAAAGCGAGTCGCACAAGTCTAGCCAGCATTGGTTGACTACTTGATTGACTGGCCAAGTACAAGTACTTTCTCAACCATTTCATCTCAAACCCTCATCCACTCCACATGCTGTGCAGGCTTTTGCGAGGATAAAAACTGCTCCTATGCTCACACCAAGGACGAGCTTCGAGCAACCAGATGCTTGGCATAGAGTGGTGAGACCTGAGTCACAAAATGCTCGGAATTGGATGATTGGAATGAATGTGTGGCTGGTGGGCAATCTCAAGCTTTGATAAGACTAGCCCTGCACCCTCCATTTCATTAAATCACAATGAGTCATGAGACAGATGTGACTGCAAAACGTGCACTTTCGGCAAACGTCAGCCCTCGAGCGTTGTCTAGCACCGCAGCACCGTTGCACACACTATGGTCCCAGAATGAGCGGCCATTGGCTAGCTAGCACACTGTGAATGTTTGCGGTAGTGACCTCGGACATAAAGTCAAGATCCATCAGTGATGAACAGCGTCTTTTCATCAGTGATGAACAGCGTCTTTTCATCAGTTGTATCAGCAATGGCCAAGGTACATTCCATAAGACAAAGCTTTGCCGATTTCATCAGATGGGCCACTGTGTCTCGGCATGGATCACTTTGTCAGGTGACTTGATGGATTTGGGCTACAAAAAACCCAGGACAAATGCCTCCCTCTAATCCAGGTGAACCTGCCTAGGGGAAGTGGATCATCAAGGGGGATTCTGTGGCACCTTGGACCATGGCTTCCGCAGATGAAGCTCATGTAGTATCATGCAGCCATGCAGTAAAATACAA
>DF239096.1:428499-468499 GCA_000507305.1 Breviolum minutum Mf 1.05b.01 | reverse complement strand
TAAAGGGTAAAGGCAAAATTTGACGGTATATATTGACGGTGTATATTGATGTTATTTTCATCTTTATCTAGATAGGAAATTTATGGTGACCTCAGCAATTTATAGCGACCTCAGCCGAGGTCACCACAAAAGGTAGTTTAGTGGAAGGGAATCCTACCCAAAATGGCCTTAATTCAGCTTGCCTGTCCGTCTCTGCTGGGGCTGGGGGCGGGCAGGACAAACAAAGATGGTCGGCCTTAATTCAGGTTAAGGATTTATAATAAATTGCCGAGATATATACATCTGTATACGGACATACGGTAATATGTAAAGACTTTGACAAGGACACCAAGCCCAGTAACCAAGCTTTTTGCTGTTCAAATTTCAGTTGCCACGAGAAATGCAGCTTGTGAAACATAATAGTTACACCAATGAGGTCTGAACTGAGACCATTTCACACTTGTTTGATATGGAAATGCTTTCGTAGTTTCAATTCCATTTTTTGCAGGGCAACCAAGGTGATTAGGGATGGGATAAAAACAAGAAGGTAAGAACAAGTGGCTAGGATGATTCACATCGAAAAGTCTACAGTGAACTATGGACCAGAATCTTCCCAAGCTTCGAATCCCAATCTTGGGGAAAATCCAGAAGAGAGGGCCGGCCTGCCTACTCTATAGGGACAATGACACTTATACATTTGATATTGTGATGACGTATACTCCGAGCAGTTTAAATTTCTGTCAAAAGCTAAGCTCACAATTGTTTGAATATGTAGGATCTAGACACGGGCTCATCACCCAGGGCACACAAACGTTGAACCCACTGAGTCGATGGTGGCCGCAGCGCTGCCGGTGTTGCCGAGAACCATGATGACATCGGCGGCGCACCTCCAGGTGCCCAATGACCAGAAAGAAAAACATGAAGTGTACAGTAGATATGGAAGATTCTTAGATATTTCTTGATTTATGTGTTGCAGATCCTCTCATAGTATTTGCAGTTTTTTCTTTGGTCTCAGTGAGGATTTCAATGAGTGCAAGAACATGCCCGTTCCAAAGCCACGCACCTCTCCCCTGTGAGTTACCCGTTCCGCCGCCCTGGCGACAGGAATTCCTGCACTGGGTTTGGATGCTGAACTTCAAAATGGGGTGGAATTGACGGTCACCGGTTGCCATCCATTTGCAAGCAGGTCAGGTAGATAGTAGGATATGTAAACAGTACACAGGTTCTTGTAGTTACATCTGGATGGCTATTCAAACGTGTGGTGGGTGGGTTTATCATTTCCTGAAAGATTTGGAGTCGTCGAGGACTTGACTGACCGTCAAGTAGTTGTTTGCTTATCCGGGTTTGTCGGCCGCCCGACAGTTCTACGCACATGTCATACTTTCAGAAATATAAGATGTTGAGGTCCGAGAAAATCCTCTGCCAACTGAGTTCAACTTGCTGAGGATCAAAATATCTGGATCCCAGGACAGGTACGAAGTCCACATCCTTGCGTTCCAGGCATGGTGCTGCACTCGGGGACTCCCCTCAACCATGGAAAGTCTATCTGGCAGCAGTGTGACATTCCATGAGAGTTGAACATGCACTACAAATATTTGGACCCCACATTCAATAGTTGGATCAGGCCTAAGGATAAATTGGGGTTGGAAGGGACGTAAGGAGATGGAGGCAAGCAAAATTCCACAGCTGTCGCAAAAGGTTGCTGAATCGCACAGGATGTGACCAACCCTACCCTCAACCTGACAGGACCTGTCAGCTTAACAAGCTCCGATGGCGAACGAAGTGCTGGCCTTCCGCATGGGCCAGGCCCTGTGATTCCAACGATTCCAGTGGGAACAGCCGGTGGTGTCTCCCCTGCTGGATGTGCTCCTGCATATGTCATGGGTACCTCCATGGGTGCAGTGAACAAGACGTTCCTTGATGCTCGTCTTGCACGTCAATGATAGCACAAACTCAGAGGCACTCACAGCGGCCTTGATCTCATTTCAGATACAGCTGAATTCACTAGTTGCAAAAAGACCTTTAGTGTCTTTGACTGACCGTTTTCTGGTCAAACATGTATCAAATCCAGACCATCATCATCACTATCCTCCTCCTCCTCCTCCTCATCCTCATCCTCATCATCATCATCATCATCATCATCATCATCATCATCATCATCATCATCATCATCATCAGTGTATATCAATGTCATCACTATCACCATCACCATGGTCATCCCCATTATCAGCATTTGCTCCGTATGTTGCTGTAAGGGCTGACAGAAAGAGAAGTCCCACGTCCCATGCGAAAGTTTCGCTCAGGAAAACGAGCTCGGGCCGATTGGAAACATGCGACCTATCAGATCAGCGGCTGGACGATTGGATCGCCTGGCTGCTCCCAGTCTCTTGGTAGTATCTACTTCCCGAAGTCTGAAAGCTGTTTCTTTAGGCTTAGTGATTCATTGATTCATTCTGAACCGCCAGTGCTGTGGTGTAGTCAAAATTCAAGCCCTCATATCTGTGGTGCGCGTACAGTCCTCCTGGCGATATCTAGTCATGTACCTCTTCATTGAATGACTTGGGAGATTTGAAGAGTCCAAAGGTTCAACTTGAACTCATCTGATGAAGACAAGCCATCAAATGTGCACCTGACTTTTTCAGCTAATGAAATGCGTCTGAGGTGATAGTGATGACGAAGAGGCTCACCAACTCGGTCTTGATAGCAGTCTTTATGCCCTTTGGCATTAGATCGATGTCGAACTTCGAACCCCGAACAGTCCAGTGGTTTTGAATGCTCGGATTTCAATCTGTATTCAGTTTGATGAATTTCACAAGCCAATTGAAGTCTGAAGTTTGAGAAATCAACCCGCAGTCCCATCGCTGTATTGGATAATATTCCCCCTTCACGGTCTTAGTCTCACGTTTTTGTCAGTTCCACGAATGACCAACTGCCTATGTTTACATGCCCAAACTGAACGCTAAAAGTGCGCCCAGCCCCCACTGTCTTTCGCTTAAGGACCTGTCTCAAGCAGCAGGTGGGGCAGCGCACAAGAAGCACAATTCTATTCTAGGGACAACCAACGTGAGTTTGCAGGAGTTGATATGGTAGGTGACCTGTTGTTGAGTCCATCATTGTATATTGTTCTTATATCATTACTTATGTATATATATATATATACATACATATCATAGCAGATTCTACATACCGTATACGCATCATTATGCAGCAGTCATGGAGTTATAGGACATGTTCTAAAGGTGTCAGGATCAGAGGACATATTGGAGTCCATTTGGTGGGGTCAAGTTTCATGTTTGTCTTTTTTTTTTCACAGGATCCAGGATGACGGGATGTTTGCCAAGTCAGATATTCCTGAGAAAAAATGCTGGGAATCACAGCTGGCCAGGTCTGGTCTCTCAATCACACTTCGCGCCACCCCACCTGGAGGTTGGGCTTGTCCTTGGACAGTAATTACAGATGCCTTTCAAGGTGTTTCACCTTGAAATTGGAAGCACCATTCATTTCCAAAATTTCAACAAAGGAGGGAAAAGCAACGACTTGAAGCTTTGAAAGTTGATCGCTAAAATTCTGAACCACTTCGAACAGGTCCAACTCAAAGAGCATGAGAATCGTGCCGGCAGTGCTGGGGCAACTGGGCTCCAATCTATGAATCATAGAAACTTCGCATTGTGAGTGCCAAGGGCAGTTCCCAATTTGACAGATGTCACCTTGAAGTCCTTCAATCCAATAGCTACCAAGGCGACTTCTGCAGGCTCGACACAGGCTTGTCCCAGTCATGCAAGTGCCCTACGAGTCTGCGATGGGATTGATTTTTCTCGTGGGAAGCGGAGTGGATACTGCATGATACTGCAATCTCTTCTGAGATGACAGGTTGTAGCCTTATCTTATCGCTGACAAGAGCCGATACTCAATCCGCCTATGATACGTGTATCTCTCCCCTCGCTTGCGAGGGATCACTTTTGCTGCACCAAGCCCAAAAGGAATGATATTTTAGGAATTTTTAGGATATCTTCATGTGAATGACTCAAAGAAACAAATCTGCTAAGTATGAACCGAGGGTGGAATTGCTGTATATCAACATATACAAATACATATGTGCATCAAGCATGAGCACATCTAAGCACGTTCCACGCCTGCAAGCAATCTGGTTGGATCTGTTTGCGGTTCCAGGTGTTTAAACTTCAAGATCCTGTACATGGCCAATTTCCTTTGACCCAGCTTTCCATCACCCAACCTGTGTTGAATCAAGATCTTCCACCTCACGGCGTGAGGTACGTGCCTCAATCCGGCCAATGGCTTGTGGGACTCTCAACTCTACGCGCAAACTTACAGCCCAAGCATGGAGCGAGAAGATGTTTGGCAGGCCACCAGGGCGAATCTGAAGTCGCCAATGGGTCACATACTTTGGAGATCTTCGGAGTAGGAATTGATGGAAACCTCAGTTCAGCCCCTGAGATGCAGCCGTTTGTAGGACACTCATGACATCTCTTGGCTTGTGCTCGCAATCTTAGTTGAGAGCGGGACCCATCCGATGCGTGACCCGTGTGAAGAACCCCCAATAATGGCCCCTTTCGATAGGGAGCCAGTTTGGGTCCCTCAACGAAGTAGGAGCAACGGGGCTCGGACGCAAAAAAACGGACATGCAGACCCGAGACCCTTCCATTCTTTGAGTACACTATCAGTATGATGTTGGATTTGATGTGATAGATTAGCCTAGCCCCTTTATATCTTTCAAAATCGTAGGGCCTTCTTCGAAGTTGCCACATTCTCACTTTCTTAAAACTGCTCATGCGGTGAACCGGCGCAGTCATATAGGTTTTGCGATCCTGGATCCAAGCAGAGTATCCGACAGATTTCCGAGTTTGGCTAGTTTGGTTGTACAATACTGTGTTATTTTTGTTTTGGAAGCAGAGACTCCGTCGAATATTCCTGGGAGTTTTCCCGGGTGTGGGGCTGGTGTAGAACTGGACAGGTCAAGAATACCTTCCTGACCCTATCACCGCGTGCCAAGCCTATCCGTTCAGTTCGAACAGCTGATGGCCTGGAATCCCAGTGTGGAGAAACATGGTGCAGGCTCCCAAAGCTGTCAAAGGCGTGTTTTTTTTCCTTGGGTTGGTCGCAATACAACGCAAGGGCCTGTGAAGATTTGACATGAATATATTACAACGTATTTCGGAGTCTGACAAAGAGCAGGTTCCAAGTATCCCGTCGAAACTGGACGTATCTGTATCGGCAGTTTACAGTTTTAAGTTTAGTCACTGACACAACCTCACCACTTTTATTTGAGTCCTTTTTTGGAAGGGGGGTTTTCTACTTTACCTGGACAGTTGTTTTTTTGATTGAGCATACCAATTCAATCCCTGGTTGGTCCAGACTCCAACATTCTTCAAGCATGTTTTCCTCTGTGAAGCCATAAACATCACAAGTGCTCAGGTGCTCTATGTGATCTTGGCTCCCTTCTGGATGATGAAGCTTGACCGGTGAGGCTGCCTGCGCCCCATGCTCTCTTTGACAGCATGCACAGCAAGCTCCGCCGCACGTGCACCGAATTCGAATTTTGCCAAATGCCCAAGTAGGCCATTTGGAAACAGTTTCAAATCAAACCTGCACCCAGTGGCCATGCGATTTGATGCAGCAGAAATGACTGATGCTAGTTCTGATCTATGAAATGCATACTACCTTATGCACAATTGAGCCTCGAAGTCTTCCAAGTTGGACATGTTCATCATAAGAGGATTTGTAGATCTCACCGTGTGTCAACGTCGCATGGCTTGGGGACACAGATTTAGACGACAGCTGGAGGTCAGGTGTGACTGTCGCATCAGTGGTCCAAGATGGCTGAGTTAGTAGGATCTCAGACACCCGCCATGGCTGCAATGAGACGTGTTCAGAAAATTGTTAAACTGGCTGCTGTCAAAAGAAGAAGTCAAGCAGGTTGCATGTTGTTCGCGCTTTTCCTCACTACCCAAGCGAAACCAACTTTTCATTTGCCGATAATAATGAGTTGTTGTGTTCCAATGGTGTATCCTTCTGCAATATTTTGGCACGGTGCGTCCATGGAATCAAATTTGCCACGCAACCAAATAGATTCTGGACTTGACAACCTGGAGTAAGAATGTCCTGACGAGCTGAGAATCAGGGGCATCTGATAAACCACTCTGCGCTGACTTGGTCACTAGGACCTGCCGCCAGCTGCAACGCTTCGAGCACTTGCACCACCCGATAAGACCGAGGGAAAGCGACAGCATGGAAGTATGCTATGGTCATGTCACGTCAACTGGAGGATATCCCACTTTTATTTCTCCAGACGGAAACACTAGGTCAGGAAGCCGCTGGTTGCTCGACTGGCCTAGGAACATCTAAGATACCATGAAAGTTTCCGAACTCAGAGCAGTAGCTCTATGTCCAAAGATATTGCGGTGGAACTTCCTTCGCAGTTGTAGCAAGAACCTTCAGAACTATATTTCATTATACTTCAATGGATTTTACATGTGTTACACGATACTTCGATAGTTTCCACCCATTTTTGAGCTGGTGTTGAGAGTTGTGCAATTTTTGAAACTGTGATAAACAGACCCATGATGACCCATGGATGAATTTGTTCTCAACGTAAAGAGACCCAAAGGCCTTTGCGATTTGGTATTGCCAGCTCGCTGAAACCTTCATCGAGTGGGTGCACACCAGTGCAGTGTTCTGCCAAAACCGTCGCTGGAAGAGAAGACGAAGGGCACCACATCCTGTTTCTATGCACCTTTCATTTGTCCCCACGATGGCTGTGCTCCTTCCAGAGTGTTTTTAACTTCAAGTGCCTACTGCGTTTTCATCTTGCGTTGGCTCCAGACATGGGGAGCTCCGACACGTCAGAGTTCAAAGGGACGAAGATGGGAACCCTGAAGTGCTGGGAAACATCCATGCGACAACCAATCTTCAGGTGAGTTACAGTGAGTTACGGTGAGTTACAGTGAGTTGTGGTTTCAGTTTTAATTCAGCCTTCGGGGCTCCAGACTGGGAGAACATAGTTCCAGGCATGAGGCCGGTAATGATTCGACCTGACCATCTGAGTCTCACTTAGATTTCTCCGTGATTTGTGTGACACCCATGTGACTTTTGAGTCCTTTGCCCTTTCCAGGAAATGTGGGGTAGTCCGCACAGTCGTCTTTACGAAAGACTAGCAGAATGGAAACCCCATCGTCTCTGGTTCTCCGGAGAATGCTGTGCTAAAGTGCTAAAGCTATCCATGCTGTCATTGCAGACGTAGACTATCCGAACTTGCTACTGGCGGTGACTGGAAGGCCGGTTCCATTTTTGGTAGAAGTTGCCTTGCGGGGTGACTACATAACATGACCCTTGATGATCATTGATTGTGTATATAGTATAGTATACACCTACATGTATTTATATAGATACATACACACATTGCCTGCATCCAGACATTCCGCACACTTAATCTATTCCATCCATTATGTTCGAGGTGCTAAAGCGGCCAGAAAGGTGGGTCGCATTATTCTGTATCTGTCCTTGAATGTATGATTACCGCCCAGACGTAGTTCAGCATGGCTATTGAAAGTACAACAATTCATTTTCATTTTTAAGTCCGTGCCCGGGCCCACCCTCAACAACTGTTTTCGAGTAAACAGACACAACTGATACAACATTCATCGCAGACAACAGTATTGAATAGTGCAGAGAGTTGGCTGACTGTACCAATCGGTTCCAATAGATCGAGGAAGGACGACCCGGTACCCATAGGTTGTGCACAGGTTGTGGAAGCGACATCTTTTATTCAAATCTGCAGGCAGTCCAAGCTGCTGAGCCTAGCCTTCCCTAGATATACTTCTTTTAAAACACAGATTTTACATGTATATATCGGATATCGGTGCACGTTCCAAGCTCCTTGCCCCCCATCTCGCTTCGATCCTCACCCCCAAGATTTCCCCCCCTCCCACCAAAAAAACCAACACACACACAACTGGTACTAGTACTACTACTGTACTAATCCAAAATGATCATATTGCTCTTGCCCCAAATCTGAACATTCAGTCAAATATTTCATTGAGACTCGAGCATCTGATACTTACGAGACGTTTGATTTCATGGTGTTGCAAGTACATTTGTATACATTTGTCCTGAAACTGCTGCAGAGTTTGAACCGCGGATACCCCAGGGACGATGTGTTGATTTCACAAATTTCACAGTCGGACAGATGTGTTGATTTCCCGTTGTTGTACAGATGCAGCGGATGGCGATTTCCCTGCAACAGCACGACCTTGATCTTTTCAAAAAAGCCAAGGGCCAACCGACCAACCGAAACAGAGATATTGATTGAATTGATTGGTTGCAAGCTGCTATAAATATATACATATTGTATATATTTGTATATAGTGGCTTGGAATTATGCTAAGTTTCTTTACTAAACAAGAGCTAGGTCACTGGCACTGGGTTCCATACAAGATGTGATTGGTTTCACTAGTGTCGCCTTGCATTCAAACAGAGGATTGCTCGATCATTTGAACTGGCTTACAACAGTCAACGGTTTATCTTTCAGCACAAACCCTTGTGAATTGAATCAAAAAGAGCCATCACTGAAATGTGAGCTCTTTTTCCGATCATTATATTTATTTATATAGTTTCTAGATGTTTCTAGCATCAGTTTCATTCCTAGTTTCTTTGTTCGCAAGAGGGCATGAGTCACGTAAAGAGTGCTCCAGGCCATGGCAGGTGACAAGGTTTTTCCTTTTGCGTCCGAGCCAGACAAGATCAATATTAGGACACACCTGTCTGTCATGCCAGAAGACGCACAAAAAGTTGAACACATGGACTGCCCCCGACATGGAACCCCCCAAAATGAAAGTTTGGAAGATGATTTCCAGATTCCATGTGAATTTCTGTAGCGGCTTGGCCTTTGGCCCGTTGCAAATTATGAGCTGCAGTGAAGAGTGGCTTGCACATTGCAGTTGCATCACGCCATCGGCTGCAGGGTTAAGGTTCAGATGTCGATAAATTTCCATGGATTGAAGAGTTTTGATACACAGGCGTATTTTAGGGTTTCATTTGGGTTTAGCTTTTGAGACCTAACACATTGGAGGCATTGAGCAGATTCAGTTCGTGAAAGAAAATTTGGCCAGAATTTTACCCTGTCGCCATGTTTTTGATGGCCGATGCCAATTCTTGCATCGTGCTTGCACATTCCACGCGAATCGCCTCGGCTTGTGCAACCATTTTGCCACCGGAAAAGGGTGTCATGCTGCGAAACCACTAACAACGCGCCTCAACTGTTTGTCCGCTGTAGGGAACATGCAGCCACGTTAAAATAGACAATACATGACAATCCCATGGTATGTTTAAATTTTTGAAATTGATCTTGACATCTTTTAAGTCTAATTCCATACCCCCCTTGGGTTACCTGTCAATCTCTGCCACAAAGCCATCTTTCTACATTTGAGTATGATGCATTGTCGGGTGGGTCCTGTTGGAGATTTCTTGGCTGCGGTGTTTTGAGTTGCGCAAAGGGTGGAGATTTGCAGGCTCAGCTCTCGAAGCACATTCCCGTGGTGCATGCCACGATTGGAGGAGTGTCGGTGGGGGAAAGCAGGAACCAGGCTGATGTATGATGGTGATATCCTACTGTCATTCTTTGAGAAGTGTGATGACTTGGCAGGGTCAAGTTTGACAAAGAGACATCCGGACATGTTCTGATGGTTTGCGATACAAAACTCACTTGCTTTGATTTGGAGCTTTAGGATGCATGCCAGTTGCGAAACTAAATGCTAGCGTCAGGAACACGAATTTGTGGGAGAGTCACTTGGACAAATGGGAAGAGTTTTTGTCGGACTTGGTCTTGAGGGCATAGACAAGATGAGACAAGGATGTTGTGATTTGGAGACCACGATCAAGGCTTTTGAGAGGCCACTGTTTTCAGAACCCCCCCGTTTGAATTAAACTAAACTATTGAGATACAGTAATTGCGCAATGACCGACAGACCAACATCTCTTCAAAGGCTAAATCACTAAACACCTTGTGGAACTCGCCTTTTTGTCAAGGTTTCAAGTTTTATTTAAATGACTCTCCATACAACAAAATCAACCAAACCAAGCAATATAACATCATCTATTTCACTCCATGGTGAATCTCACCAAGGTCACTGTTGGGAATCGACATGGCCTACTAGTGCCAAGCATTACTACAGATCAGGAGCACATTGACAGGGATCGAGCTCAGCTTGACATGGCGCTGACGACTTTGGACCTGGGTGGTTTGTTGATTTGTGACCGAACTGGCAGCACTTTTGAAGACTGGCGATGCTCTCGAAGAACGCAAACTTTGAGTTGTAAAAGGGGTGGGTCACATGTTCAATTACACACCCGAACTTTTTGAGTTTATGAGTTTATGACCTATGATGGCAGGTAGTTTAGTAGTTTCTGGCTTAAGTCAGCAAAATATCTCCAGTTCAGGCTTAGGGACCTGTTGCATTTGCTGTTTTTGCTCGCTTGGCTTGAAAGCAAGAAATACCTAGCCTATCAGGAGCTTTCGCACCTACGAAATCACTTGCCCGAGGGGGTGAAAGTGACCTGCCCGACATGGTTCTGGGTTGGGCATTTTTTGGTCGTTTGAAAGCAGTCTAATCACGGGGTAAGTCTGTCGCAATCACGGAGCTTCATTAGATAAGACTGTTAGATTTTTCCTGCTGCTAGCTGTTAGATAAGACTTTGCAGCGCACGCTTGTAAGTCTGTCGCAACTGACATATGTGATATGAGTATTGCAGTAGAAGACTTAAAAGCCCACCGTGACACCACGTCTTATATCCTTACGCCCAAAAGACAGACTCGGGATGACTAGGGTCTGTTGGGTTGGTTGAGCCTGTTGTCAATGCTGTTTTCACTTGTCGTCTTGGACGATTTCCAACGCTGGGAGGTGCAGAAGGTCGAGGAGCGCTTGTCCGCACTAGGGAACTGCATTGCCTGCAACGACTACGCAAGGACACTCAGACCTCTGGTCTGTTGGGAAGTCTTCGATGTCTTGGTAACCAAAAATGATGATGATGATGATGATGATGATGATGATGATGATGATGATGATGATGATGATGCTGCTGTTGTTGCTGCTGGTGATCACTGTCATTAGTGTTGCCTTTATATGCATATGCATTATGCATACAGTATCACTCGTCATATCCTGTTCCTTGCCATTTTTTGTAAGGGGCAGGCGGCAAGATACTTGTGTGTTAGCCGACCTGTGAATTTTCACAGGCAAGGTATGTCTCAAATACAGCTTCCGGTTGCAATTGCTGCACCAAAAAAATCAAGAAATCCATTCTAGGGCCTGCTTATACTATAAAGCACTTGTTAGGCACAATTCTAGCAGAGAGTGCCAGTGCATTGGCCCCCAATGGCTGAAATCTATTTCTGCATATGGCAATGCGAAGAAGTTTGCACACTGCATCCCAATGACAGGGATGTTCCTAGTGCCTGGTTTGATGCTCTGCATGGAGCGTAGTAGCTCATATTCTCAGCTTTGGCCTTGAGACGGTTGCTAGGGTTGGCTTTGAACCTGCTGAAGTTTCTGGAAATTGGATTTAAATGATGATTTCTGCTCTTGTTTGCGAAGTATTCAACAGATTTACTGTACATAGATAAACATGTATAAACATTGTATCAAAGAAGCAGAGAAGGAGGGTTACAGCCTTTGGCCACCGGCGGAGGTTGCACTGGTGCACACCGACTTAGACCGAGAGACCGAGGAAGTCATTGCAGATACCCTGCAGGTCTGACAAGACGAGGGATGCGTGTACAACAGAACTAGGTGGCCCAAAAAGGGCAATTCTTCAGATTTAGTTTGTTAATGGACTTTTATGCTTTCAGGCTTTATTTTTGATTGTGCCAGCTTCTCTTGTCTTACTCAATGCTCAAACTGGTGGCTCTGAGTTGATGAATGTATCCAATGCCAGGCAACACGAGGAAATTGATTGGCTTCAACTGATCACTGTGGTACAGTAATTTTAGCAAGTCACGATGATTGTGATCTTCCAACCGCGGCAGTTGGGCACCATTTTCTCCACCCAATAGGTGGATGTTTTCCGCGCCACCGTTGCGCAGAAAGTGCTTGTGGGGAGCTACTGTGCCTTGGTCTTGATAGGGGGAGGCACTGCTTGTTTTACGTCGGAGAAATCCATATAACTCTCTTCCATGCTCTTCCTATGTTTTGGTATCACAAAAAGAAATAAGGAGAAATTTGCAAAGCTGTTAAGCTCTCGGTTTTTTGGCTCTTTCCTTGAAGATTTATGGATCCGTCAGACCAGTGAAATAGTGAGAAAGATGAATTCAGCAGCTCCTGGGTCCCCATTTTGCCTAGGTGTCCTGACCAATCAGGCAGTTGGACCAGAAGGGTGGGTGCCGTTGTTGGACCATCCTGGCATCCTGGTTCGGGGGCAACTGCATTGTGAGCGCAAAGACGCAGTTGAAACATCTTGAGAGTTTGTTTAGGAACTGAAACGCGGCAGAAAAGCGATTTCCATGTTTCCAACATGTTTCCATGCTTTTCAAGGATTTCTTTTGATTTTAATTATATACATTGACATCTAAACATGTTTGCCAAAAAAAGGGCCCCTCATCTAGAGCATGTCGTCGTCGCTGCCGTTGCCGTTACCTTTGCCGTTGTCGTTGTCGTGATGGTGGTTGTGGTTGTGGTTGTGGTTGTGCTTGTGGTTGTGCTTGTGCTTGTGCTTGTGGTTGTGCTTGTGCTTGTTGTTGTTGTTGTTGTTGTTGTTGTTGTTGTTGTTGTTGTTGTTGTTGTTGTTGTTGTTGTTGTTGTTGTTGTTGTTGTTGTGGTCGTTGTTGTCGTTGTCGCCGTCGTTTTGTCGCAGTCAAATGATTTGCTGTAATTAGATTTTACATGATTTTACACAAGTTATCCTAGAACCATCATGTTGTTTTTATCCAAGATCATCAGGCTGATCCGAACGACAAATGGATGGCCTCCAGCCCTAATCCAAGGGATGTACTGGGTCGGGTAGTGATCCTTTTCAGTGACAAGGGCCCATTGCAGTGCCTCAACTGCTCTACTTTGGTTCATTGCGTTTCGTTGAGTCACCGTTGTTCTGTGCCAGGGAGGCCTAGTTCATGCACGGACACCTATGCAGGACATGGAGTGCCTGGCATGTTTTTCACCCAGTCACCAGCATTGTCCATTGTTCAGTATTCTGTGCTTCCAAGCGCGTGGCGAACTTGCATGGATCAAAATGTCCAGGGCCAAATCTTGTGTGATGCTAATCTTGGTCCACGCCACATTCTTAACCTCTGAACTTGCTGGAATGCCGCCTTAGTCCTCCTCCTTGCCTTCTTAAGTCTTATCATGATACCTACGTTTTGTTGGTCAAAAGCAGCATCAAGAACACAACCAAGAATCGACATGGGCCAATGTGACAAGTGACAAGCATGATACGGGACACAGGAAAAGCTACGTGACCACACCATCCTTGAGCTTTTGCGCCTGCCAGGAAGAGCTCTCACAGCTGGTGCAGGCACATCCAAGGGCCAATCAGCCTGGTTGACAAGTCTCAGGGCAGCCATCAGTGGGGACTGGCGGACACATGACGATTCTACTCTTAAGCTAAATTCACTCATGTTCCCATGGGAGGTGTCGCCGGGTTATGGGACTTCGAGATATTTGAATGGCATATCCACATTGGCAGTATTTAAGCGACCTCAAAAGTGCGAAGCCCAAAAACATCCCAAATCTACCCGACATCGGATGGCGTGTCTTAGACTATCTTTGCTCATCGGTTCAGGTACCACTGACTGCGGGCACAGTGAACCGCGGCTCTGCAGGGACACCTGTAGATTTCAGAGGTTTCAAAGCGGGTGGGAACGCCAATTCCAAATCAAGGCCTTGGAGGAACCAACCACAGCCAAGAGCTACTTATTTTGAGACATAGCGTTCGTAGGGGTTTGTAGGAAGAATCAAGGAAAAGTTATGGGGACCAAAGTGGGATACATAGGTTTCACGTCTGGAGGATGTCTATTTGATGCGAGATTGTTTGCATAATCTGTCTTCATGTCTTCATGTCCAAATGATATATTATATAAATTGCAACTTGATGTCCATGGGCATCCTAATCTTCTATAATCTTCTGACATCAACTCTAGTGAAAAGCACCCGCATGTTTGGAGGCTTCCCATGATTTTCGGATCCCAACCGCTCCAACGACAATGACAACACCAGGACAACTCACAGGGCGTCAACTTGCACGGCCACCTGCTAAGGATATCATTGGCGCTGGCGTGGTTGCCAACGACTGGGCCGCCGTTTGTGGTCACACAGCTGCAAGATTTCGGTCGCTGGAGTCCTTCCCATGCATTTTGGTGGGAGACGTTTGAATGCTGAGTTTGGAGAGGTTGACTCAGCATCCTAAATGGTGTCATACCACTGACATCAGGAGCCTTCCGTAGCCTACCTCATACCTCGGGTCTTTCACTAATATGATGGTTTCCGATGTACAATCACATGCTTGACAAGCACAAGCGAGCCACTGGGAGCCTCCATATAGATTGTGACACTATGTGAGACTCACTGATTCTTTACAAGCCTTGAAGGAGAAGCATCACTGATATTTGCCTGCAATAGCGGCTGTTTGGGGTTGAATTCAGAAGTGAGGCATGGACACAACAGCCACAGAGATTGGAGTGGGGAAACTCAGGCTGTCAGATTGACTTGAGCAGTGACAAAAGCGTGGTAGTTTGGGTCATTTAGGACAAGACTACCCAATGATGTGGGGACTATAGTAAGACATTATAAGGATCCCTATTAACCAACCAGTGAAATGGAATGGAATAGATATTTTGCTTCTCACTTAGACAGTCCACTATTCAAGTTGAGTAGTGAAACAGAGAGTCCGCTGATAAAAGGTGATAAAGAAAGGTAGTGAGATTTTCTGATTTGACTTTGTTTGAAGACCACAAGTCCAAATACCACGTAGCCCATCTAGGGGGGCAGGGTATCCCAGTCTACATGAAGCCATTTGATTCACAATTTAGGTCGTCGAAAGCATTTTCAAACTCTCCAGCGGAGGAGGACTGTGGACAGGTCCAAGGATTGGTTGGATGGGCATCGCTTCTGCCTGACAGGATTCATCATGATTTACTTGCAGTCAATTCACCGGCCCATTTTCAACATATGAGTTGAAACCATTGAAAGGTTGTTTTGTATCTGTCAGTGACAGTTCTCATTTCTAAGAACCTTCATCATTACGAAGTTGATGGAAGCAACAGCGACAATGATTTCGCCAATTGTGGTCATAACAACGAAGAATTGCACCATTATTGGAATATGGCCCTGGTAGTATTTCGTACCAGTTTTCTCCCTGCATTTTTTCAGAACCGTATCGTATGATGTAGCAAGCTGGAGGGCTATCGACCGGAAACGCGGAGAAAAAGCAGTTGGCTGGTAGGAATGCAGAGTGCTCTGATCGACACCATCATGTGAGTGGCACGGAGTCTGGCGAGCCCTTGTTTCAACTTGAAGACATCAGTGGTCGTGTGAGGGGGTCTCTTCACTGCGGTAAAATTTAGTATTGTCATTATTTTCATTAATGATAACAATAATAACAACCACCATGACTATCATTTGTGCATATAATCATAGTGCATATGTATTTTATGTTGATGTTGTAATTATATTGACTTAGGAGACATAGACACCCATACTGGCTTCCAGATGTTGAGCATCACGGAGTTTTGCTATGAGGGATTCTTCTTAGATTACAGTTGATACTGCAAGAGAAGTGAAATAAGAAATCTTGTCTTGGCGATTTTACTAGCCATTCCAATCGGGTTGAAATCAGGTGCTTCCTGTAAGTCTCACAAGCTTAGTCAGACGCTTCGGGGCGCACCGTTTGTCTCACCTCGGGTGCTTCGTTCGCCTACCGACACGGCGACTGTGGCGATGGGTCCATTCGGACCGCTGAGCCACGCAAGATCGTCGTGGATGTACAGTGAACTGCCGATGGCAGGAGAAAACACGGGAGTTCGGGAGCATTGTGAGTTAGCACTGGCAGCATCACGTCTTGAATGAATCACAAACCACTTCCAGAGAGCAGTATCATAGTATGTATATATATACATGTTGCATGTTGGTGTATATTGTCTATTCTTCTTTTTACACTAGGATGTTTGCTGGTTCCTGAGATTGGGTGCAGGCTCAGGCTCCTCTTGCAAAGCTATGGGATCTGTGAGGTACCAATTCTCCAATTTGACAGGATTTCCGTGTCTTTGAAGGCAACTTGACGTATGTGGGGATGGAAGCTAAAGGCTCCATGTCTCCTTGACAGCTTTTGAAGAATACAGATTTCTCATCATTTTTCTAGATTTCATGTTTCCTTGCAATTTGCTCTCTGCTTGAACATCCTTCGGACATCCCACCTACTTGTACATGGTTAATCATTTTCGATATGACCGCCAATAGGCAGTACCCAGCTATGAGCTTGACCCCGATGCGCAGACGCTTAATTTTGGCACGACGTCCCCGTGTTGATTCAATATGAGTCCATCCTTCGCACAGCTCTTGGCTCAATCCTTGGGGCCCGGTGCAATTGGGCCGAGCCAAACTGCCCCAGAAGGCTTTCTACCGAACTGGGTCCTGTCAGTCTTGCCAAGTTGAATCATGTCGATTTGTCCCAATTGGTTATGTATGTTATATATGTGCATCATATGAATACAGAATCAATATGATGCAAATAGATACGTAAATATATATATATATATACATTTAGATATAACGATATGTTAATATTTCAGTTAATTTATAGCACACATGGAGCTGTCTTGAACCTTGGTTTGGCAAAGGGGTTGCTCAACTGATGGCTACGGGGGTCATTCCATTTTGGGTCATCCTGACTGTGACCTGCAACCTGGTCCTGGTTTGAGTTTCTGGTTTGCCCAGTAGCGAAATAAAAAGCAATTGGACCTCCATGAAGAGTGAGTGAAATCACCAACTACAATGATTCCAGAGGATTGTGAGAGTTCCAGAGTTCAGTGTGGAAAAGTGCACATGCGTGTTCACAGAATATGTCTTCACATCCAGTGAATAGAGGTAGATTCCACTGGTAAAGCCACAAATGCCACAGTCAGCGGACCATCCTGTGATTGAATTGTCCTAGAGAGCAAGTTGATGATTCTTCTCAAGGCGGCAGGAGACGATGTGTGGAGCCTTTGGGAATTGGCGGATCGTGGTAGTTGAACCTGTCATGTGATGTCTCTGAGCTTTGAATCCGTCCTTCCTATTTCGGGAAAAAGCGACATGACGCAGTACGAAGAAATTATCCATGCGCTTTCACCTAAGACCAACCAGCCGTTGAGGGTAGGTGTGATGGCCCCTGTAGAGTCTAGAGTATAGAGCAGTATGCTGGTGGATTATGTTGATTATGGTAGTGTTTCTAGTTAGTGGAGCCACAAAAAAGTGGGCACACTCAACTCAGAATCATCACTGGACATTGAAACATTTCGGAAGGAGTGATCGATTTTTATGTTGCAAACGCGTGATGTCACCATCTAGCTAGAGCAAGGGGGTAGAGCGGCAACTGCATTTGCATGCATTTGCCAAATTAGTGTATATTTTCTATATACGCCATCTCTGCGTCCTGGTTGGCTCAAGCAACACACCCTTGTGCCGCTTTGCGACTCAAGGCGTTCTCCTTTTTCGCGAGAGACGCTTCGATGTAAAGAGAGTCCCCTTAGATACAAAGTAGCTAATGCCATAGGCTTGGCATTAGAGCTCATAAATTATCAAGGCGTCATCCAGAGTGTATTGAGCATGTCAAAACCACCAAGGATGGTCTTGAGAGATCCTGTGAAGCAAAGGGTGGGAACCAAATTGTGACACATTGGTAGAGAGTGTGGATCGCAAACAGTTCTTTGTGACCATGCTCTGCTTATGCCCGTTGAACACGGATTCATGGGAACATCAAAGACATGTAAACTTGATGGTTCATGCGTGATTGAGTATGGAGTATAATTGTACAGGATTGGATAATCTATGATGATTTCCAAGTCAGGCGGAAAAAACCATATATACTTGCAACTCTCCTCAGAAAACTCGGATGCACTGAGGAAGCCCTCGGTGGATGGCTTCATTATAACACTGGGACAGTGTCGTGTCACGCCGAAGGAAATCCATCCTTCGATCTTTGCAAGGACTCACACCAACCAAAATCCAGACGGACAATAGGATGAGGGTAAGTCTTATACCCTCTCTGGGTGACTGAGGCTATCAGGAGAGCCTTCGCATGTGGGTATCCAAAAACATTGGCTTTTCCAGCATGTCTACTTACATCCACAAAGTTGTTATAGACTGTTTGTTATTTATGTATCATTATATACAAACTGCTTTTCCTCTTGATCCCCTCCTTTCTAGGGCCAGATTTGACGTGGCTTTTGGCTTCATCAGCTCAAGAAAATTCCACGGGATCACTACCGGACACATCTTCCAACAGCAAATCTCCCTCCAAAAAGGCAATACATCTTCCAAAACACCCAGTACCATGAATGGCATTCGGGGGTCCAGTTCCTCGGATTCTCTTCAAGTTGGACAACCCATTATGTAAATCAGACTGAATAATGATAATAATATGTATATTTCCACTATATTATCAGCTGAATCTGAATCTGCAATTGTTTATATGAGCATCAAAAGTCGAATTCACCCTGACCCTTTTGCCATGCCTCGCAGGAAAACTTTGGAAAACTGCTCGGGTAGCAGAGCAATTTTGGTGCTGAAGCTGCATATGTCCGTTATTCCAGCATGTTTCAGACAGCCATACGATATCAGAATCATCTCGGTATTGTAACTGTGAAGATAATCATGGAAAATTCCCAACCTGTCTTTGAGGTGAAACAAGCATGGCGGTGCACTATGATGGGCAGGTGTGGGTGTTGGGATCTGTCCATCCTGTGGCTGACTGACCAAATCGGAAGGTCCTGCTTTAGCCAACAGCTGACAGCTAGTTGCTTCGTGAAGTCCCAATTTCACATTCCTAAGTATTATGCATTCTTTTATAATCCTATAGAATCCTGTGTGGGACATTGTGAGACAATATAGGAAGCAATGTAAGCATCATGCATGTGTAGTCAAGTCAAGGTGAAGACTGAGCTGGGAAGCACTGTGCAGCAGTAGTGAGTCAACAGTGCATAGCGGATTTGTTACTGTTTCGACTGGCATGTGGTCAGCCGAAGTAGATCGGTAGATCAGCACTGATTTTGAATGGCTCATCCATTCGGCACACCATGGAAGCATGTTCAGCACACCATTTGTATGTCCGTAGAGAAGACATACCGCAGGAAAACCGAACCGTGGCGTTCTTGTGAATGGAGATCTAATCATATACACTGACATGCAAGACAATGGGGTCTCTTTTTGTGACATGGAGTTTCATTCTTAGATTATTTACCAATATGTTCAAACTTGAGGGTGCGATCCACCATTAACCAAGCAGCTGATATGGATACGATTTTGTTCAAATCAAATCAATTTTGAACAACCCCTTCCCACATCTTGCCCGCGCCTCAGCTTCTGTCACAGCTCAACAAGGATGCCCGTTGGGAATGGGGGCAGATGGAGCATCATTATCAGAAATCTTCCAAACACTGTAAGAGGTTTGGTTGACTATTGTTATGATTCGTGAAGAATTTGAAAGGAAGGGTTGTTGCAAGGCCATCACTCTCTTGTTCAACCCTCTTATTCATTACATTTGGCAGCATAGGTACAACGGTCCAGTAACATCAAGAACTGATTACACGGACTTGAACTGGTGACACTTACCCTTTTTATATCTTCTCTTTTCCGCTCTCTCTAGAAGTGTGCCTCCAGGAGGTCTCTGATTTTCTCCAAACCGGGGCTGACACAAGCAAACGGGACAAGTCTGCATCATTAGCTGCAGATGGAGTATCACTGTGAGATCTTTTCTCATGGATGTTGGGAGTTATTCGTAAGTCGCACGTTTTGTTGGCTGTAGATCTCGGATGTTTAGAAACAAGGTTGCATTGATCCGGCTGATGTTGGGGACTATCGAACTGCTCCAGGCAACTCTTGACCCCTAAAGAGCATGCCACGAATTGCATTTGATCCAAAAAAAATCCAAGGCAATTCGAATCAAAATGACCCTGAACGGCCTTGCACGTGCCCTAGCAGCAGCGCAGCGTGGCGCTCTCATGTCCTGTCATGAAATGTCAAGGGATTTTGTGATCAAAGAATTGGTGGTATCCATCTCATGCTCTTATGAAGAACTGACAAATTTTTTTAGAGATGTAGGCCGACATATGCCATAAAGATCCTTATGGGCTTGGATTCCTTGGGTCTGTAAAGTTGAAGGGTTGTTTGCCCGGATAGGGTCGTCATGGATGTTTGGAATCTCTTGATCGTGACAGCACGTGGTTTGGTTCATTGGTTAGTGAGCTGCGCACAATCGACAATCAAAAGTTTGTGACAAACATTCCTTGCAAAGACTTATAGCTGTCAGGTGAGCTTGGTTTGAATGGCTCAGTGCATACGTGACCTGGCATGACTTAGGAAGCCCTTTGATGTAATGCTCCAACTTAGTTAAAAATGTTGAAAAGTGCAAGAAATCTCTACGAACTATTATCTAGGACGTAGTTGAGTTGAAGCAAGAGGAGTTTAGTGGGACTTTTCCTTCAGTCCTTGAAGATCACGCAAACTCCGCTGGAGTGAGACGAACGAGCACATAAGCGACGAGGGTGGTCATTTTCTCCAGTAGTGGAAGCTTGCACATAGTTTTGGGTAGAAGTGGAGAAACCTTTTCTCGTCGGTTGGCACCTCGCACCTAAAAGAGTGTTTGAAATAGTGCAAGAGCTAAGGTTTGGTTCGTTTTCCAACGGCTTCAAGACTCTTGTCCACAGAAAGAGGGTCTTAGTGAGGTCCACACGGACCTGTCTACCTCTCTCCAGAATTTCATATTTGACCCAATTCATCTTCGAGGTCCAAGATAAAGACCCGCCTTTGCTGTTTGGCTCGTGGTTGTGTCACCCATATGGTGCTCGTGGGTCATTCAGCACTCTTGATTTTTTCGTTGATGTTTATACCACAGGGATGAAACAGGTACAATACTGTGCAATCATTATGTTTCAGGGCTCTTCAGGATCACAGGTGCCTCCTATTCTGTCAAGAGATTATGTTGCCAGTATATCACCCAGTATGAGATTTGTATTATTTTATTGTTTTGAATTTAATTTTCAACGAATTCGAAGAGATCAAGGTGCCACGTGTGCGCAACTGACTCTGTTGCGGGACCCATTGTGTATATGCATATACACGCTGTAACGTATTGTTTCGAAAGGACAACTCAACCACTCAGGACCGGAACTTCAGACTTGGACGTGGTTTTTGTGAGCTCCTGGATCAAAGATAGTGTGCGTTCAGGATATTGAACATTTTCTCCCAAGGGGCTCGCAGTGTTTTTTCCGGAAATCCTAAAAGATCCTAAAAGAAATTGATGAGGATGATTGTTATGAAGTGTTCCGTTGTGACTAGATTCTATGCTGCTGAGTGCTCCTATAGAGTGAAGAGAGTTATCATTCGCAATAGATGCCATGGAGAAACATCAAGTCATTTGGACTTTTCCTGTGCCATTTTCCAAGGCAACAAAAACGGCAACGATGCTCAGACGGACGACCGTGCAGTGTCGATCCTTCAGATGCTGAGCTGACTACGCTTTGATGTCAGTGTGAGAATATCAGGAGAATACTGTATGGTCCGTTTGTAGATACTCCATGATACTCCTACAATGGGTAACATCGGGCAACATTCCATGGTCATGTTTGTTTATGAGTCTACGAGCCTGGTAGTAGCACGCCGTCTACTATATTTCAGGATGGTATTGGTATGCTAAGCGGCTAAACCCAGACGCTAGCAAGCCTGCGGAGGGTTTGTTTCCTCTTTGATAGCCCTTGAACCACGCATTTGCTACTCTCCTGCGGCGTAACAAAAACAAGCACAAAGCCTGTACATTGCAGGACATTGAGCTTGCGTAGAATACTTGAACTTGAAATGGATATACTGCACATGGATAGTTTCTACGCAAGCTGTGAGGACCAGTTGTGTCAAGATCATGATATTTTGCAACTGAGTATATAACTAACATGCTACCTTAAGAGTTGATTTGAAGTAGCAGTTCCAATTGATTGCTAACAACTTCACAACTCCGCTGCAGTTTTGTGAACACCGCTCGCACGACATCGAAAAAGACAATCAGGAAATTCGCGGAGAACCTGCCCTTGAAGGATCTGGGTTTCACTAACATCACCAAGATTTTTCAGGTTCGGCAGACTGTGGTGGCAATCCGAGCCAAGTTTGGGTAGGTGTGGGTCGTGGGTATCTAGAATCTAGAGTGTATTTATGATTTGGTCGCTTGACGCATTCCTAATTTGGTCCTGTAAGATGCTTCGGTGTTTAGTACATAGAGTAGAAAAGAGTCTTGATTTTCTGCATTTAAACCAGACTGAAGATCTCTTGATGATCCTCCGAGCTCTTCGCTTTGGATTCTTGACAGCAGGCATTTGCCAAGAACCCAACAGTTTTCTTCTTTCATTTATGATAAGATCCCCGAAGAGCTTTCTTGTCCAAGGCTTCCTTCGCAAAATCCCCAAATCAGTTCCCCCTGCGGTTGGTCTAGCTGTGCAGGCCAGTGTGCCGCTGCTAAAGTTAACGGATGTCGATTCAGAGATGGAGGCAGGGCTGTGCCATGATGTGCCACGCCTGGCACCTGGACCTCTCGCCTTCACGCTTGTTCTCTGAGAAAAACCCATAGATCATAGGGAGTTGGCAGCCAACAAGAGGGATGGTAGAGAATGTCTTCCAAGAAGCCGGGGTGACACTGCCCCCAAAGAATCTGAAACCAGAGCCGCCCGGAAAATCATGTGAAAATATGTGAAATTCGTAGCAGCTCCACATGCATGGCACCAATGACTTCTCAATACCTTGCAGTTATGTTTCTCCTATTTTATGGACTTGCCTTCGATCAGACTCAGAAGAGCATATAGCACCCACTCCTGAGCGTGAGAGGTCGACTTCTGTGTGAATAACGAGCTTGGGGTTCGGAACTCCCTGTTGCTCAACACGTGCGCTGCTGCAATATTTGATAATCGCAACTCCTGGAACGGCACATTGAAAAGATTTGAAACAACATAACATGAGTGTGAATTCAAGTGCTGTAATTCTGTGAACCTGGACAGCCCAATTATGACCCTTTTTTACCTTTTTGCACAGGGCCATATGCCGTGTCACATTCTGGTGGGTTGGGTGGACGTCTGGCAACGATGTCGCAGGTACTGCAAGTATGATCGCCGAGTGCTACACCTGGGGCGCTTAGTCATTTGTCTACACTCTGGATGAGTTGATGTCAAGGATGAAACCAAGGGATTTCATCAGAGAGTGAAACTCGCGGGACACACCAAGATCCACCAACGCGGGGTTATGAAATTAAATGAAAATGATAAGTGCTGCAAGTCTCACATGACAGATGGTTTACTCGCCATGTGTTTTTTGTTTTGAAATAGGAAAGTGGTCCTCCCAGATTTGGTGCTTTTCTTCCCCCAATATCCAAATTTCAACTATCCTCCTCTTCGTGCACATGAAGCCAGGTGAAAGAATGGGCTAAGAAACATGAGCTTGTAGGCACGGCAGATGGTTGCCTCAACAGTTCCTCACTTTGGAAACAGTTTGGATGGGGAGGACTGCTGTGCCAGAAGTTCAAGATTTGTAGCTAGCAGTCCACAATGGATGATCAACATTTTCCGCTTACAAGATCAGACTTCATCTCCCCCTATTACCTTCAACATGGATACTTACCTGGCCTATCACAGAGTGCTTGGCAACTTCTGCTCTTCGTCCAGTCCAAGGAGTCGGACAAAAACATCTGAAAAGAAACGAACTTCTGATGCTTTTCCATAGCCCCTTTGCTTCCCTTCCAACTACTGCAGCAGTTCTTCGTTACTTTATAATACATACAGTGGTAGACTTATTAGTTAGTTTGGAACATACACTCGCGTGTTACTGTCCTTGCAATTCATCAAGCATGGCTGATTTCAAGGTCTTGTGTTTTGCAAGGTGTTTTTAGCCTCATCCAACCCATCTTGCTTGGTGCATCCCCTTCCCATTGATCCGAGGTTATGCTTACATGCTCCTTGTTGTCTTCTTTCTTCAGAGTATCTCACCACCCGTGGCACCATGGCAGCAACTTCACAGGGTTGCGATCAATGGCTTCCATGGCATCTGGTGTGATCTTTGTCTGCTCACGAAACAGAGTTCACATGCCGTTGAAGTGTCAGATTCTCACCAGGCATTTCATTTGAACATTTGCAATGTACTGTAGCTGCACAAGACGTGGCAGGTGGTGTTTCTATCGCGAACTCCAAGTTGATTGTTGGTGTGTTTGATGTTTCCTGCCCTACGTAATGGTGTGATGTCTTCAAATCGCTTGTTATTGATTGTAAATGTACGTATGTAAATGTGGGCCTTGCATGGTGCAACCCTGTCGCCCTTGTTTTGGTATTTCTTTGCTGCGTGCACATAATGAATCAAGTAAGGATCCTTGTTGAGGTCATGTGTCCTTTATCTCAAAGCTAAGGTTCCTAATTTGCAGCTTATTGAGACCGAATCTTTCCTTGTTCCCGACAGTTGCTCGGCGAGGGAGAGCATCAGGGCATCTTATGTAGTGCATTCTGATCCACTGTCATTCCAAGACACACGGCAGATGTAGAAAATCTGAATGTTGGAGTGTTTAATGATTGCCCTCAGGAAAGTGGGGAGGGGAAGACTATTGGGAAACAAAATTCAAGATGAATGTCGGAGCCTTAGCTTTGCAGCTGCGTTTCTCAAGTCTGGGGCTGCCTGGTGTCCACTTGTTTGTCGGTCGTAGATCCCAAAGGGTCAGTGTGATACTTCCACAGTATATGACTTGTAGGAACACCCAACACATGCACCAAGGTGGAGGATCTCCCACCATCTCAGAACAAAATGACCACCGGCTGGGAAGCACAGTCTGCGAAGTTTGTGTTGGGATGCCTCCATCGAAGGGATGTTAAACCTCTTGTAGTAAATATCCAGGAGAGAACTTGCCTACAGACCAGCCACAAGCTTGCCTTGGCCAATCTGGAATCCGTTACGCCGTAATCCGTCTCATGATTTGTAAATGATTATATAAATGATTGACTGGATATTAGTTATTAGGCCACTTCCGGGATTCCATCCACTTCCGGTTTCACCTCCCCTTTGAGCTTCCATGAGTTTCCGTTGAGGTGAACTCCTCATCAACTTCTTCCAGTTCTACACTCGCGACTTCGATTGGCGGCGTCATGCAGTGTGCATGCGCAAGTGCCTGGGTGTGAGACGCCATCCCACCAAACGCACTGCATGTAGATGATACTCAAAAGGTGTGCATTCCATATTATCTAGTAATGGTGACAACAAGTAAACGATAAAATGTATATTATAATATCTTAATGATTATATTATGATAGAAATGTGTATCATTAATTCATTTATATATCAACATAGCAATAAAATGATCTATTCTATTTTGATCTATTTTGACAATTACAGTAATGTATTATACATCTCTTACTGCAAACCTGGAAAGCCACCTTTCCAACATCTTGACCCACGCCCGTGACTCCGCAACTATTTCGCAAGCTGAATCTGAGGCAAGAAAGCGGGAGCAACGTGGACAAGAACTCTTTGCAGCTTCGGTGCAAGATTAAGTAGCTTTGTGGATGTTCACACACGAAAACAGGAACTTTGCCAGGTTTTGGTCCTGAGATGTCTTGATTCTGAAATAATTCAGGCTTTCAATTTGAGCATCTCTTTGCTTGAAACTTTCCGTTCTCCCATCATTTTCAGAAATTTTCTGACATGTCGCAGTTTCAACAAGCTGCAGGGTGCTTCCAGCAAACGACGACCAGTGGTACGTGGAAGATCCCTTCGACTTGAAACACAACCTGGCAGGTGTGGATCTCATGGCCTCTGGTACCAGTTGATTGAGGGGGTCAGCAAGTGGTCAAAATGGCCACATCTTAAAACCCTTGGTAGATTGGTGGAAATTGGTTAAAAAAGCCCAAAATAATTCCGCACCCATCTTAAATAGGGTGTTGTACTCCGTGGCTACATTAGCTCCAAGATATATAAATCTTTGATGAGAAGCTTTTTCAGCCAAGCAGTTCAACATATGATGCGGTGTATCACGGCCACGTATGATTGGCGAAGGATCACTAGTTGGTATTGCTGGTTGGTTGCTGGGATGGACACCATTCTTCTACTGAAGTCGCAGCGTGTTGGAGAGCATATTATACTAGATGCTGATATTCCGAGAAAAACCAAAAATGCAAAGATACCCGTGCACCTTTTGGCACCTACAATGACCAGACGAGCTTCATTAGAGATGTACAAACTATTTGAGTCTATTTCACGCCAGGTAAATGCACCAGAGCTGGGAAGAAGCGGATTTTGGAAGAGATGTCAAATGCGGCGCGGGTGCCACTTGGCCAAAACAGGTTCAACAGGTTCCAGGTTTGCGGGGTGGCCTTGGCCAGATGCAAAATGCATTGCCTTGATTGGTCAATTCATGTAGAACACTGAATCTGAAGGAAAACATATTCCGTTTTAATGAAGACAAGACTCTCATGGCACAGACTCATGGAGGACTCTGCGGGTCCTTTTAACAAGTGGAGATCTTTGACAGGAAATGCAGGGGATGTCCACAGTGAAATACTCAGTATTGCATGTCAAAAGACGGCTTCTGAAAACAACTTGCTTTTAGATTCGATTCTAGATGATTTTGGTGTGTTTTAGTACGTATACGTAGTATATCTTGGATTTGGTCTAAGTATGCTCAAAGATGCATGATATCATTCCCACAACATCCTTGAGTCAATTCCTTAGCAATTTGTGGGACTTGCTAAACCAAGCATGGGGCCAAGCATTCGGTCCCAGTTGAGGGGAGCTTCGTTGCCCCGCAGTACCAGGTTACAACAGACAGGCAGGTTTGCCAGATGCTTGCCCGATACACAAGGCATGGATACCCAGTTGAAGAAATGCAGGGACCGAACCTGGGTTGGAAACGCCTGATATATGTTCTTTGGCCCAGTATGTTTTACTTCATCTTGGCTGTTATCCACATCTAGGTCGTTTGAAAGTTTGTATGCCAAGAAAGGAAATGCACAAGTTTCAAGGAACTACTCTAAACTCTAAACTGTCTATGCTATACCAAGAGGTTTATGGCTTCCACCAAGTTATTTCAAGCCACAGGAGCAAGTTCTGTATAGACCATAGTTGATTATATTCAATATAATGTGTACTGTGTATAGTATATGCATTCCAAATATCATTGCATATATATATATTAGTATATAGAATATAGCTGACTACTCCATGTTGCTTCTGGAGACCAAGGCTCCGACTACTACATGAAGTGCCGGATCAGCCAGGTGACAGGGACACGATGTGGAAGATTTAGAGCAAAAAAAGAAATAAGAAAGGATGCAAGTGCAATAGGAGATAAAGTACATGGATATGTTGCTGTGGCTACAGAACAAGAGAAATGGAACAGTCTTCAACAAACATGTTTTTGCGAATGATGATGCACGCAATCTTAGCAGAGCATGTTGCAATCTACGATCTGCTTGCTGCGTTTACCCAACGCTGACATGGCTTTCATTGTTTCAGTAAGTCAGCTACTCGTATGTTACATGCAAAGATTTTGGCCGATCTGCGCAGAACGTGCAACCGCCGGACCTTCTGGAAGCATTCGAGGAATTTGACCTTGCAACTGGGATTCCAAAGAAAAATGCAGCAGTAGCTCATAGCTTCACCGGTTTCATGATGCAGGCACCTGAGGAATGGAGTTGTCCAGGATTCTTTTAAAGCAAATTAAGGCTCTAGGGCTCTAGGGAGCCAAGAGCAAAGTTCTGCTGTAGCGGTTTCATGTAAATGGAGGACCCCACGCTTCGGGTGATTGTATTTTGTATATGTATATTTATATACATACTTGTACAGTATATGAATAAGAATATATGATATATGTAAAGAAAAGCTGAAGTAGACGACGCTGAACCGAAGTCTGCAGAGGTCAACCCATGCAGCAAACAATTTGAAGAGAGCATTGAGTCACTCCACCGGATAAGGCGAAGCTCCACTTTCCCAAGCCGGACGGATCCATGCGTTGCTTGGTACTCGTGGGTCACGTCTCAAACACTTCTCGAACTAACAAAAGCAAACCACGGCTGGATCACTTCAAAAACGTCTGAACGGAAGGCAATTATGTTTCTTCTCCTGGTTGCAGTGACCCTCATTCTATTTCTACGCCTTCCAAGCCACTCACAGCTCCTGTTGTCTTTTGAGTGCCCGTTAATTTCATCAATCAGTTGATAGTTCTCATCAATGTCATGCAGCAACTGCTAAGGTATGGCTCAGGCCTTCTTGCAATTTGGGGACTCTGCGTCGAGGCGAAGGGCACACACCAAGAATGAAAAGTTCCGCAGCCTGCAAAAGAGGGTGGAAGGGTTCCAGCAGATTCAACTTGGGCATGATATCGCAATGATATTGTTTATTCCAAGTTCAAAGCAGTACCGTAAACTTTGAGCGATTGGTTTTGTTCTGAGCGCACCGGACGCTTGGGAGAAAGGGATGAACACCTGGACTTCTCACAAGCCTATAATTATATTGCTGCTTCTTTTCCCGTACGGTAACTGAGAAAATGCCAACCACTTCAGATTGCAGAGACAAGTGCATGCTGTGCTCAGTAAGCATTTGTCAAATTGCTTGGAAATTACGTCGATGCTGTCCACCTCAATGTTGACGTTTACTGATCTTTCACTTCCATCTTGTCAATCTTGTTCATCATCATCATCATCATCCTCCTCCTCCTCATCCTTGTCGTTTGGCAGCTGGATGTTGGTCTGGATCCATTGCACCCCGGTGGCCTGAGGTACATATGTGACTGCCAACTGCAGCTACACTACAGCTACTTGGCCAAATGACTGCGTTGCAATCTGTCCAACTTATATGGCTGGTATGGGAAGCAAGGATACCTGGATTCCCTTTAGCATCTTTGGGAGGAAAATGAAGACGAAGCATCATTTCTCGCCCCAGCTTTTCTTGCATCATTCGGGCTGCTATAAGATCTAGAGGTGAGATCCAAGAAAAATTCTGACCACCTGACTTGAAACTCATGGCTCGTGAATGTTTTTGATGTGTGTTGGGCAATCAAGTGTATGTGAGTCACATTGCCATGCTGTACTATAGGAGCTCTACTGTCCAGCACCTGCCAAATCTCCGTCATGTCCTGTTTACGCATCATGCGTCAAAGTTCAACTTCGGACTCACTTTACACTGTACATACTGACCAAGTTGGACGGTCAAGAAGTCCCTCGTACTTAGCCGTTCGGGACTACATCTCACCTTATGTAAACTGCGATGCCAAACAAGTGGCAGGCAATTCGTTCCGACTTGTTCAGGGATTGAAATCAATATAGATCGAGCCTTAGAATGAAGCTATGAGTGCCTTCATTCAATCAGACACTGATTTTTTTACCAATGCTCTGTCGCAAGTCACAAGCCACCAGTGCACTTGCAGGGTGACGGCTTAGACTACTTCTAAGGCAATCATCCTGGCCATCCTACCTACAGCCAAAACTACACCGCAACACAAGGGTTTAGTAAAATGTTGACATAATGTTGACTGCCATAGTCATGAGGTTCTGCGGGTATCCTTTGGGGGGTTGTTTGAGCACCGAGGCTCTCAGCATAGCTTGGCAGAGGCGTTGACACAGTGCTCATTCTCAACCTATGAGATGGAGCTTCGTCTGCAATCCACCTCAAGCCACTGGCAGCCAAACGCTAGTTCCTTTCCATGGTTCACGCTTTGTAGTCTCTACTAGTTGTCAATTGTAGGGTTGGTTCTGAGACACTTAAGAGGGATGATTAATCCACACAATGTAGACAGGTGGTTTTATTTTCGCGTGTTTGGCCACATGTGTCGGTTTCCATCCAGGCCTCCTACAAGATGCAGTGACTTGGCGGCATTTACTCAAAGCTGTGGCTCCGTCCACCAGATGCTCCAAATGCATGGCACAAAGGTGCACAAAGGATCAACCCTTTTGGTTCCACAGTGGAGCCCCTTTAAACGCTATAAAGCTTGTCTGGCAGTGCATTTACAGTCTCAGACAGCCAGTGCAAGGTGGAAGCAGGTTTTGCTGTGTTCGCATGCTTTCTCCTTGTTCCTGGAACAGAGATGGGATAGACTTGTGAAGTGCAAGTTGCACAGCATGTCAGTGGCTCTGAGGCGTCAAGTGTTGCAAGATCGGGAACGGATGAAGGCCCATGCAGTTGGGAAAGTTGGCCTTAAAATGCTGTCGCGATGTTTCATTCTAGGGTTCTTGCATGTTCTTGCCTATCCAGCCCTGCGCTGATGTTGTGCGGGGCTAGTTTGGACATAGCTGGAAGCTGGACGGAAAAATGAATATCAGTCAAACAACAGATGCAAACGGATCTGCATGGATTCACTGCTTCGTACTTTGTTGTATGCACGATTTGCGTCCATTCTCACTAGCCTTTGGTCGGAAGGCGTTGGTCACGTATCTCTAAACTAAACCGCCAGAAGATCACAAAATATATAAGTACATCAGTTACATATCCTATGGGTACAGTACACAAGTTGCAAGCGCCTATTGCCTATTGCAGCCTGTCATAGATGGTCGACCTGTGATATCTTGTGACATGACACGACGTTACCTTTCATGCTACAAGGCTACAAGGTACTTGCTAGTGTCGGGTGGGAAAACTTGTGTCTTGCTCATCAGGGCTTTCAGGTCACATCCATTATCCTCAAGCCTGCCACAATTGGTACAGCTGTTGTTCGCTTTTCACTCATGTTTGCATCCTGGATGTTTTGTGGAATGAATTTGTAATGCCTCCTGTGAGCATGGCAACCGACAGGGCTCCAGTGGTGATATGGAGCAATCAGCTGGTTTCAATGGCTCCATGACGACGAAGGTGGACCAAGACATCTTGATTTAGATTCTGATCTAGGGCCTTTTTTTTGGAGACTGTCTGGAGAAAGTTGCCACAAAACTCAGTTTGGTTGGTGCATGTGCTAAGGGATTATTTAGATTGATTTAGAACGTTGATAGTCTGCAGACGTGTGCATGGTGGATGCCAACGCGTAGAGTCCTTATGAAATTAGTGTCCAAAGAATTGAAGAAGGGCCCAGTGCCTCTTTCGACAGCCATTGTGAGAGGGGTCGAGTCCGCTGAAATCGGGTCGCATGGAAACTTTTCCAATGACAGTATCTGATTTACTGTCAGAATTCTTGCTTGGGGTGTGCAATCGAGATCAATCGAGAAGATCTAGAGCATTCACGAGCATTCATTTCCCCTTTCTGGCGTTCAGGACATGGAGATGCAGCAGCAAGGAATGGTTCCTTGGACTCACACTGGGACACAAGTGAAAACTGTTGGAATCTTCTGAGATGATCTCACCCATCTGATGACGCACCAAGTAACCACCTTACGTTCTGTTGCAAAGAGGCCGGAGAATTGCCACAGGAATGAGAGTCATTCACACTCGGTACAGGGGCGCAAAAGTCCCAGCTTTCAAGTGTGTCTGTGGGGTTGTGCCATGAAGTGACAAGCCTCGCATCGAAATTGTAAATGCGAAATGATTTCGGACTGTATTGAGACAGTGTGGGAATTTCATATCTACTGACCCATGTACCCACACAAAAATTAGGAAATTTAAATGTACGTATTTCACTGTATACTGCGTATGCTCTGTTTAACATATATACAAATATGATTAGACATTGCGTATGTGTAAATACATAGATAGTGCGATCAGATATCATATTCTTATGTTGTCTGATCCCTTGTGATGACAGCTATGACTCTTGTGTTGGATGTTCCCACAAGAAGCTCACGAACCCCAACCATTTTGCCTCTTGTGTTTTCTTGAAATCCGACAGCTTCGTCACATGCCAATCACTCAGATGGGCTTCATGGGCTTTGGAAAAATGCAAGCTCCACCACCACCACCGCCACCAGCAATGAATATTTGGGAGGTGCATCTGGGTTTGCAAGCCCGCTGTGGATGGTACTCGTACTAGAAAGTAAGCCAGGATCCAGCCTCATTCTAGACTTCATTCTCTGATTATCCACCTCGCCAACATTGAATACCCGACAGCCTTCAAAAATCATAGAACACACAAGGTACTCTTGCTTGAGAACATCCAATACATGCGGGAGCAAGAAAATATGTATTGCAGTATACGTGAAACTAGGGCAACATGGGAAGAAAACTACATGTTGTGCAGGTTTGCTTCCAGGATTTGCATAAGTGCGCAACTGTCCTGTGCGTGGTTCGCACGCTGCTAAAGAAAAGGTCTCCAAAGGATTCAAAACAAAAAATTACTCTCCAACTAGATTGCCATTGTAGACTGGGCACTGAAGCCATGGTAATTGTTTGTGATTTGAGTCCATTGAAGCTAACAGCTAACAGGTTTGAAGTTTTAAGTCATACCTTGGTTGGTATGCGAACGTTTTGAGGGGAAGCGATCTGGCAGCATAGCGTCAGGTTGAAGCCTGAAGACCGGTGTAGTTGATGATCGATGAAATATTGAAAGACACCAAAAGGATACAAAAGAATACATACAGTAACGAATACATAAAGAATACAAGAGTCATGGTCTCAGACTCCTAACCTTGCATGCCTGGGATGCCTACAGGTCAAATCATATCATGATTCACATGTCTTCACTCTGCAGGAGCAGAAGATGCATCCAATGGCTAAGGCAACGTGGCCTATAGAAATAGTGGTAGTCGTAGTGACCCCACTGTGAAAGAGCTAAGTTGTCGCAAGGATGGCTCTTTTTGAAGCCAAGTTTCACACACACACACACAAATTCGATGAATTTCCATGAACGCTTTGGTGATGCCACACAATGCCTTTCCTTCGCGGCGAGGTGACTGCCCGTTTTATCAATTCCGGCACTCATTGTGAACCTATGATGAAATCATATGAAACATATGATGAGGCCATGATGAAACGAAACTTAGTGAGGAATTGATTCATGGTCATGGTCATGGCACTGGATCTTGATGCCATTATCATAGCGGCATGACATCTTGAATCTAAGGCCCTTTCATGGCTGTTGGTAGTGGAAATTAGACTATCCTGAATGAGCATACACAGGTGTGCAGGTTTCGAAAAGTCTTTCCTTAGCTTAGGTTGATCCAATGCAGCAAATGCAGATGGGTTTTTGGCAGATTCTCGGCGGTACACTGATATGTGGTTCAGAGAGATTAATGCTGCACAACCAAATTCACGCAGAAAGCAGGATGCTTGAGTCAGATTTGTAAGCTTCGGATGTTGCAAGTGAAATTGTACTGAAAAAACGGCGTAACCAACCCCTCACTGTCGAAGAGCCACCAGGCCTCATCCGCCTCCCTACACCCCAGGACGCAGCAGCATCGGATGCCGAACATCTACCCCAACATCAATCCACCTCCACTGCCACAGACGATGCCGCAAAATGTGGCGCCACCCAAAGCACAACAGGCTAGCCGTTGCTGAAACTTGCATCGCTTTTGGAACGGATTCATGTCTCAACTTGACCTTGAAATTGCTGCTTGTCTTGACCGCGAATGGAAAGTCACACCACAAAATAACAGTAGTCATCCGTAACCTTAATTCTGCTAAATTCTGGCAGATGATGAAGAGCATTGTTGCCCTACAATATCGGTATCCTACCATTCACTGCTGCCATTACATGCATGTAGCATGATGTATCATGATGTATCATGCGGACCAGGTGCGAAAGAATCCTGAGCCCAAGGACACCAGACACGAGGGACTCCACGGGACTCCAAATTTCTGGATTGTAGTTTTGTAATGTTTTGTACTTTGAAGGATTAGATCAAACGTGATCAAACACCCCATGCAACCTTATCGTATTTTCTGCCACAGCTGCTTCACAAGATTTCTTTGATTCCGAATCTTCAGGCGCATCCCAAGCAACGGACTCTTTTGTCGTGTTCACAACACAGGCTCCCTTCACACAGGACATTGAAAAGAAAGAAACGCGACCTGCAAAGCAAGCGGTGGTGCCTTGATCGGAGATGCTAGTGATTTCTACTTTGCATTGACCAACATGGCCGTGATGGGCCACTTGCAGGAACTGTAACTAATGTGCCACCCGCTTCTGGTATTTTCATGTTCACAAACTAAAACACACAAATCATCGGGGCTATCTCAGGCAGCCCCTCCAAAACCAAAGGCTGGACGGGATGTGGGTGAAGCCGTGTGGGGCATGGCCAGGAGCCTTTGACTTTCGAAGTATAGTGAATCACCGGTGACTTTCGAAGCATTGTGGCCCAGCACATGGTTGGCATGGATCAAGTGTATTCAAGTGTGAACAACCAAATTTTAGCTCTTTTCCATTCTTTTCCCCTCAGTCACAGCTTTGGAATCCCAGCTTTGAAGTGCACTCACAGATTCTATTCTACTGTTCCTGAGTCAGTTGATGGAGGAAGTCATGCTTGGATAGTCTCAAAAAAGGTTTTGTAGCCGTAGTCCCAGTGCCGCTATATAGTGAGTTTTTCGGGAAAAAACATTAGGCCGAATGCATGATGTTCACTGATGTTCTGGAATAGTTCAACGGTTTTGGTGAGCCAATCGTCCATCCTTCATGGAGTCATGGAGGGTGAGTCCTTCCTCTCCACAGTTCTAGCCATTGCACCTGCTCCATTTACTAACGGGTGTATACAGAAGGCCCTACTGCCGAACGCCCGATTCTTATCACAGCGATCAGTCAACATTTGCATGTCGCCATCGTTTGGGGTTCCGCGCAGGTGTCGTCCGTGCCGCTGGAGGCTGCCTGCGGGATCAACATGCAGACGGGAAGATTTGCCCACTTTTGCTGCCAGCATCTCATGAAGTTTTGACTAAACCGTAGCCTTGGGCCTTGGGCAGGCTGTCTTTTTCTTGAGGGTCCAAATCCAAGACAAAAAAGCACTCTTTGCTTAAGTTTGTCAGATTGTGCATACGGACAGTGCATGATCATGCTCTGAAATGTAAGACTCTTATTTGAGTTCGAAGACCAGTGTCGTCCCTCATTCCATTCCAAAGAAAAATCTGTAGTTGACGTTGCTTGTGCGTGCGGGTGCAGGTGCAAAAACCACCTGCAAACCGAAGCACAGGCGCAGAGCTGGCGGGTGTATGCCATTCCGTTGCCACCATCTTGATGTGGCAGTGACTAATGTAGACACTCGTATGACAATTCTGGGTTCATCATGATCATGAGCATTCATGATCATCATCATGATCATTCATGAACATGATCATGATCATGATCATGATCATCATCATGATCATCATCATCATCATCATCATCATCATCATCATCATCATCATCTTATCTATATTATATCGATGGCGAGTGTTGCATTGAAAAGACTATTTTTTCTAGTTTGCCATTGTTTTTTTTCCCTGCGAGATAAAGATATAGTCACAATCAATTCCATCTTCCACTTCCATCCCTTTCTCGTAATTTTCTTTTGGAAATCGAGATTGAAAGCTTGCTTGCAACGTCTTTGAGAATTTGACACTGCTGAAACGAACCAAACATGTACAAATTCAAAACGGTCATGCGGTCAACTGAATCCGACAATGGGTCGCGGGAAAACATCTTTTGTTGCACGCAAGTGGGTGGACTACTAGCTGTCATGCCAAGTCAGACTTTTAGTCGTAAAGGTATACACTTGCTTGGGCCAAGTTTCATCATGTTTCCGGAAAAAGTCCAGCAAAGCAACTTTACAACTTTACTTTTTTGAAGGGTTGAACACACTCACCCTGTGTAGCGAATTGTTTTTGGTTTTGCCTCTGACTGCCATTGATGCATTGTTATCATTGTTGGGTTGGTTGTAACAAACCTCGAGGCGGCTGGTTGGAGGCCTGTGGGAGCAGCCTGTTCTGAGTTGATCCAAAAGTGAGACGTGCTTTTTCAAAAGATAGGAGTCGAACAGTTGCATCTTACCGTTGTGCAAGAACCACTCAGCAAAACGAATGATCTCTCTGATTTGGCGTTCTCCGCAAGCAGAAGATGTACTGGGTCGCAAGACGAATCCTTCCAATTATATAAGTTGACTTTTCACAAGCTTTAGGTGCAACAAACATGGCAAGGATCCAAGTGGGTTGGAATTGAAGAGCCGGTACTGTACGTTGTGGACACAAATTCATACAAATTCCATGCTGCCATGTGTGAAGTCTTCAGATACGAGATTCTAATGGACTGTCGCAGACGGTTAAAAGGAGTTCAGCAATGGTTTCAGGTTCTTAAACCTTGGGAGATACACCATACGTTGAAAAAAACATTGAATTGGTACCCTACTACTAAGTTACTAATAGATACTAATAGATTGGATGCAGGTTTCTGACAGGTTGGACACCATTTAAAGGTCGCTCTGCAGCTTGTGGCAACGATTTGTTTCCGACGCACAGGCGAAAGTTGAAAACAAACTACAAGGAGAGCTCCCGCCAGAGTTACTTGGATATGTGGAATTAGCATTCACATCACATAGGATCATGACTCATGCATCATGATGATGATGGTGATGATGATGATGATGATGATGATGATGATGATGATGATGATGATGATGATGATGATGACGATGACGATGACGATGATGATGATGATGATGATGATGATGATGATGATGATGATGATGATGATGATGATAATGACTATGACGACGATGATGACTATGATGACTATGATGACTATGATGGAAATATGATGGCCGCGGTGCTGCTGGTCATGATGACCATGGTGATAATGTTTGGTTGATGATTGTATAGAATGACAAAAGCAATGCGATGACGACGACGCTGACAATGATGATGATGATGATGATGATGATGATGATGATGAGGATGAGGATGAGGATGAGGATGAGGATGACGACGACGCTGACAATGATGATGACGACGATGCTAACGATGATGATGATGATGATGATGATGATGATGATGATGGTGGTGGTGGTGGTGGTGGTGGTGGTGATGATGATGATGATGGCGACGACGACGACGATGATGACGATGATGATGATGATGATGATGATGATGATGATGATGACGATGGTGATGGTGATGGTGATGATGATGACGACGATGATGACGATGATGATGAGGATGAGGATGAGGATGGCGGTGGTGGTGGTGGCGGCGGCGGCGGATAGGATCTTGATGCAGACGACAAACAATGTGTGAGGTGACCTGGTAGAGCAGGGAGTACAGATGCATGAGTATCATATATTCTGTGCATTCGGTGAACGGTTTGCTCGCACTACTTTGCATCTTGGTCTCAAAATTCACGCTACAGTATAAATATATTGTGCTTGTTTTTATTGATCTCATTATGTACCAAAGATACCAGTCACTGTGAAGATATACCAACTTGCCATGTGCGATGAGTCCCATACGATTTGGGATGCGCAAAGGATGAACAGCAAGTTAAAGTCTTTGTATCAACACTATTCGCGGCAGCACCTTGGTAGCAAGGACAGTAAATCGATTGTGTGGGTTTGTACCGGGAAGTCTCCAACAAAATGCTGGAATCCATTTATTTCAATTGTAGTTCCTTTGTTGGAGTTGTAGCTGCACGCGCAACCCCACATGTCTCTGATTCTGAAAGTTTGATGCAGGGCCTCATCAAAACCCAAAAATAGCGAATCTAGAGTTTAGATGGACACACCATGTTCAGTGGAAGTGGTGTGGTGCCAGCATCCAGATCTAAAGGTACACAACCAATATGTGCGACGTGCATGGCACCGTACGATTGCAAGGATACGCTGTGGCATAGTGGTTAATGATGTGACACTTTCACATACATCCTCATGCAGCACATCGACATGTCACCGTTGCCACATCATTGAATTTGAAGCATGACCCATGTTCCGTGCCATCAATTTGTCCCTGTGAAACCGACCGAAATATCCCGGACTAGGTTCCAATCTCTGGCACCTTGGTTGAAGCATCAATCATCCATGGCTGGTGATGGACTGGGGAAGTAGCAGGCTTGTGAAATCAGGTCGCTGCAGCTTTGGAAATCAACTGCACAAGTAGTGGTCCGAAAGTGGTGGGAATGACTAGTATCAGGATATTCAGAACAAACCAGGGCCAACACGGGCCAACCATACATCGCTCTGTATTTTTGTCAACATTGTCAACACAAAGCGGGGACTGAACATGTCCTTGAACATGTTGTGATTCTGTAGTTAATTCCAAGACTTAAAGAACCCACTATGGATATCTATGGATCTTGTTTGCGCTTGTCAAGAGAAGGACTGGACTGACCACAAAGTACCTCCAGAGATACCTGAATATTTTGAACAAAGGAGTTTGGCGGCAAGGTGGATAGAGAACACTTATTGACGTGAATCAATATATATTGAAAATGGAAAAAACATGTTGAGATTCGAAGGTTCTCAGTTTTCCAGTATTTCCACGCATAGTTGTCTACCAACATGGCAACGGAAATCAGTGTGGTAGTGTCCAACGTTGCATCTTCCAAGCACTGTCCGCCCAGGAGAAGAAGAATTTGGACATCCAGAATGAGGTTTGTTTACAAGTTCCTGTCACCAATGGCATAACTGCATCGAATCTTGGAAAAAGTGAAAGAAGAGAGATAGGCCAGGCAGGTTATTTGAACTTGGGTTGGTGAGGAGTTTCTCTGCTACCATCTATTGGAAAGCATCGTACAAAAATCCAAGCGCTGGGATCAGAGAAGGAGGGAGATGGGGTTGTAGAGCGGTTGACAGCCGAGCCGCAATAAGTACAGTGCGGCATAGTACTCGTAGCAGTTAGCGTGACAAATTGAATCAGTTCATGCAATTTCATAGAATCTAATACACATCTAATACAGAATAAAATACACCTGATGATACATTACACATATACAGTGCTTCTAAGGTACTATACCTATATACACATATATTTTATCATCATACCTGTACACAAAGATGTTTGATTGTACAGCTTATGATGCGCGAGATTTAGAAATATTTTAAGGGTCCCGTATTTGCCACATCCGCTGCTGGACGAGGCAGCAGGCTGGTAGGATTTGTGCGTGCTGCAAGACTCCTTGACTCATGACACATCATAGTCGTTATCCAACAAAAACGCTGGGAAAGAAATTGTGAAAGGGATTATAGGTCTCCACATGTAGCTGTGTTTGAACGACGAGCTTTTATGCAACACATCAATACGTTGCCAAAATTCCCGTGGTTGGTTTTTGGTTGGAGCAAGGGGAGCACCAAGGAATGGAGAATCCACGCTACTGGCGCCTCCTTTGTTTCTTAACGGCAGTTTGAGCCTTTTTGGGAGGTTGCTCTAACCCTGATGCACACCTTCATGTGAGATGTCTTTTGGCTATGGGAATATTCACCGCTTTCCAGGTGTGAAGACCAGACACATTCGGTTCACATAGATTGAAGTTGTTGAATGTTGGTTTCAGAATTTGTTGACCCGGCTAATCCACAACAGCTGGCCTCTTGACCCCCTCAAGCCACGCCGCATATAATTTCGACCTCCACACAATCAATGTTATGAGCAGTGTCATAGAAAAGCACTGCCAATGCTCTTGCGCAGAATACATCAGAGTGCTACTGTATTTTCACAAAGTCTCACCCAACGCTATCTGGATGGGCGATTGATGCAACTCTTGCCAGGTTTGCAATTGGGACACAACTTACAAGTATTTTTATAGAGTATAGAGAGGGATAGAAAACAATGATGCTATGTATACACGATGTGTCGTGGTTCTGATAATTATAGATTATAATTTTATATTGTACAGTTATCGAATGAAGTTTAAATAGAAACTTCCGACAATATGGACAGTTGAAAAGCAGAGTAGAGTAGTCAAGTCAGCAGAAAGAAGATGCAATAGCGCGAAAGTCAGAAGAAAGAAG